>JAUCMS010000145.1:10535392-10552217 GCA_032357445.1 Enteromius radiatus | reverse complement strand
GCAGAAACAGAACAAATAGGAACAAAATTAGCGTAGCTGCTGTTCTAAGAAAGTGAAGATTTGTTAAACTAGAGCTAGTAAACTATTAAGCTGCACAGCTGTTTTTAACATTGATATTATAAGTAATAATTCCTGAGTAATATTAAAATAATTTTTGAAAGATCATGTGACACTGAAAACTGAAGTAATACTGTAGCTGCTAAAAATTCAGATTTGCCATCACTGTAATATGTGACCCTGAACAATAATGCATTGCATGCATGTTATATTCTCAATATAGCATGCTACTTTGAGCCATAGTGTACATTGATTATGATGCTATTAAACTTCTTTTTTCACAGGATGTAGACAGCAAGGAGAACTTAGCCATTGAGCTTGGACTGGTCTCACCAACTCACCCACCTGTTAACTCTGGGATTCCTCCTGGCACTGCCTCCTCTCCTCTCCACTCACATTCAGTCTCTTCCAGGTCTAGCCGTCCCTCCCTCATCTTCCCAACCCATGCAGGAAGCACCTCAGGGCTGGGATCAGGGACTAGGGGTTCAAACTTTGATACCCCACACAGAGAGCCTGGGGCACCATGTGCTCCTGCCGGAGGAGCAGTAGTTGAGAATTCATTACCACCCATGGACTCTTATACCTCAAACTCCAAATGGGAGGCACGTCGACAGGAACTGTTCGAGCTGGAGCATCAGCAGACAATGAGTCTGTTACTGCTGCAGCAGTGTGTGTGGGAGGAGAAGAGGAAAGCAGTGAGACAAAAAGAGAAGGCGGCGAGGGCCAAGAAGAGATATTATCAAGCCAAACTACAGAAGATCGGTGCAGATCCTCCACCTTCCAGTAGTGACAGCGAGGATAACGAATATCTACAGACTTGAACTCGGATGTTTATGACGTCTTAGCTATGTTTGCTTTCTTTTTGAAAGTCATCTTTTAATTCTAGCTATGCTGTTTATTTACAAAACAATATATTTTTTATTGTGGACTAAAGTTAATTGGTGTTTAGGAATGTACCATGTGTATCATATGGAGGGGGAATTCACTCGAGCAGGCTTTGTTCCAATAGCCGATACAAATCTGATTTCCTTTCATACTCTCTCATCAACACTGATGCTTGCATTACAATCAAAAGTGGGATAGTTAAAGAGATAATTTGCCTCCAAATTTAAATTCATAATTTTCTCACCCTCATATCGCTCCAAACTTTGTGACATACTTTCTTCTGTGCAACACAAAAGAAGGTATTTAAAAAAATTGTCAGTGTTTATTTAGTCTATATAGCATAAAGTACTTTCTTCTGCAGAAATATATATAAATATATATATATATATATATATATTTGCAGAATTTGTTTACTACCCCTGTAACTCATGTTTAAGTTATATCATATAACAAAAACAACCAAAAATCCTATGTTAGGGATGTATTTCAAATGGGAAATTGGAAATTAGAGTGCAATAGTCAAACACGTCCATCTAGTGCATGTTTACAATGGAAAAACTGTGCAGTCGAATGCAAAAATGTCTTGGTGAACAGCCCAAAACCCTCAGGCCAGAACTAAGCAGTGAGATGATGTTTATTTCTAATTCTTGTGCTGGATGAGAAGAGGAGATGAACTGAAATTAGATTTCTAATGTTACTGTATAGCAATTTAATGCTTGTTGATCAAACCAAGGAATGATTAAGGTTTTCCAAGGCCCCCGTTTCATGCTATATACACATTAAAAATGATGGCGGTAAAAAAATTACACTGCAAATATGAGGTAAGAAAGCATAATTTGAAGATACACATTGCAACATCAATGTCTGGAAAACATTTTAGGGGTCATTGCCAGTCCATAATCTCTCCTTGGATACAACTCATCTGACTGTTTGAGGACAGCGTCTTCAGGACCAACCTTTAGATTCAGTTCACTGTAGCTCATTTATACTATGCAGGTTTTTTCAGGTTAATAATGCTTCTTTTAAAGTGACTTCCTACTCATGGACTATTTGACGTTAGTTCAGTGTTGTTGAATTACTTGTCTTAGTATACAGTGTTTGGGAACAGAGCCCTTTGTTCTTTTTCAAAATATGAAAAGGTCTAAAATGGAAATTCTGTCATCATTTTCTTACCCTCATTAAGTTCCAAATCTTTGTTTTCTAGGTTATACAGGTTTGGAACAACATGAGGGTGACTAAACAATATTTTTTATTTTAGATGAACTGTCTTTTAAGGAATGTTTCAACAGTGGACTGAAATTGAGTGTGTAAACCAGAATGTTAGACTGAATTAAACTAGTGAGAACCTTCCACTGTAAAAGCAGATTTAAAATGTACATTTAGAACAATGTGTAATGTGATAAACAAGTTACATTTTTTTAACTATAAAAGTGTTTGTCTTGAATATTCAAAAAACAAAAAAAGATACAGAAGCGTGGTAGCAATAACTCTTTTATTGACGCCCAACGGGTCTCACTTTCATCTCCCATTGGTAGCTGATTTTTTTTTTCTGAAAACCCCCATAAGTAAAAGGGATACAACATGTCCCACATTAAACATGTTGAGCCATTATACATTCCCCTTTTCTCTCTCCCAACCAATCATTGTCTTGTACCGCTCTCCCTCTCTCTCTCTCTCTCTCTCTGATGGACAGAGAACATTTCTTTTCCCAGAATGCATTGTGAACAGAAGAGAAGGGGGACATATCAGACGATACATGTACAAAAGTTTCACACTTAAAACATTTGAAACAGGTGAAATCCCGCTCTTATAAAAAACAAAAAACAAAACAAAAAAACTCCCATACTTTAGAAACACTCCAGCAACGATTATGGTTGAGAAATGAATTTCAATAAATATTAATAAATAAAATAAATTAATTTAATGTCTGTACAAGATAAAGTTATGCAGTAATAAATAAAATATAAAACCATTACTAGAAAAAGTCCTGGAGCACTTTATGACAGGTAAGAGGTTAAAAAGGGATGATATAGGGCACTCTTTTTGGCAAAACTCATGGTAATACTGCAAATGACTAAAGAGATCAAGTCATGTGATGAATCACGATTTCCCTTTTAAACAGGAGCTTGATATTTCGAAATCATCTCACCTTAATGCCTGTATTTAGCTCATTTTACAATTTTCCTTCTTCTGAAGCACTAAGATCATTCAAAACTCCACAGAGACAATAATGACTGATATTTAGATATGCTCTTTTTGTTAGAAAATAAACCAGAGATGGATTAAATATCTCCTCAATAGCTGATTTGGGATCTTTGTGTAACATTTCCTTAAGCAGTGTTAGAATTATAATATTTGTGGATATTAAAAAACATCTTAATTATGCTCCGAAGTCTTGTAGGCTAGTTACATGAATGATTAAAAGGTCTCCTCACACAGCTGCAACAAACCTCAACACATGCTTCGATACGATTTCAGAACAGTTTGGCCAAATATATTAAAGAAACTGGACAGGCATTGCATGTAAGCATGAGTCTGTTGGGGTTTGTTGAAGAAACGTGTTTTAGATCAAGCTAAAATCTTCCAATCAATTCGCCTGTCTGAAAACAATCCATTGACTGACAATCATTACGGTCCAAACATATCTTGTGTTTCATAGTTTCTTTAGAATTACAATCACTGTCTCTGCAGTTTCCCACCAATCCCATGTTTGGGCCAATAAGTTCTGCATTTACACGGACCAGTCCTTTCCTTCATAGACTGTCTTCTGTCTATCAGTGGGCGTGGCTTGTTGCATAAACTAATGTTGGAGCGGAAAGATCGCAGTGGGAATGTCTGGGACTGTTTTGGCTAGGAATGGGTTTGAAAATGATTTTTTCGATCCTACCCACTTAAACACATATCCACACAATCTTCAAAAACATCACTAGAGATTTTTCTTCTTTGATCTTTGATGAAAAAGATACAAAAAGTATAAAAATGTTCTGTACAGTTTTTTTCTCTCTCTCTCTCTCTCTCTCTTTGTCTCTGACCAGTCCTCTCAGCTGTTGGTCTGAAATCTGAGGTTTGTAGTTTGGACTCATTGAAATTCATAGAAATCATCACCTTCTCTGGTCTGATTTCCTGTCTGTTCTCAGGAGGGTGATATCTCAAGCCCTTGATGAACAACTTCACTCTCATGTCCTACGCTCTTTTCAGGGTGAAGTAGGAGTCCTGAACGCTCCCGTTTGGCTAGGTCCTGTGATTCTTGAGCCCATCTGCAGCGGTGCATTATGGGACTGTGAAGGAATCATCAAGATTGTCCATCACTTCTGTTAACTCTACAAAGAGAAAAAAGAATTTTATGGAAATTCTTGATCACTGTAATTTTTTAATTGTTTTTTTAATTATAAAACAAACAATATAATAAAGCAAGTGTAACATAACATAAAAGATAAAAATATTAAATATAAATATATTGTAGGCCTATTACAGAAGTAATAGTAAAACTATATATATATATATATATATATATATATATATATATACACACACACACACATTTATTTTTATTCATATTGCTTTTGTTTATGAATTCAATTAAAATTATTATCAATTAGGATTATTTTTATAAAAACTCATTTTGATAATGTTATAACAACACATTCATATTTTCTAATTTATATATTTCTATTGCTGTTAGTTGTTTTTATTCTTAATAGCAATTTTCATGTTACATGTTTTTTCAAATCTATTTAAAATATTTTTTAAAAATTCACAAATTAAAAGTAAACCACACAAAATTTACAATGGATCACCATGGAAAAGAGCAGCTTTGACATTCTGAAATAACAAGTGATGAATACGAAAGGAGACAAAACAGGGGCTGGACTTACTCAGAGTCAGGTGACACTTCAGAGACGCTCTGAGAGGTTGCAGAGAGAGGAGGCGGGGAAGGGGAGGGGCCTGCTGAGGCAGTGACAGGGTTAGGGGGTGGGGTTAAGACAGAGGAGCTGAAGGAGGCGAGGATGGAGGAGAGGATATCCAGGTGTTCACTAGAGGGAGGGCGACTAGATGGAGCTCCAGGTGCAGCTGCAGATGGTGGGTACCTACATGGGGGGGCGGAGTCTAGGCGACCGCGGCGAGACGGCAAGGTTTCCTGGGGTTCCTCTGTGATTGGTGGAGGGGGTGAGGAGGGTGGGTGTGGCTCTGGGTGTGAGAGCTGTCGAGGCGGCAGGGTTCTCAGCCACTCCCTGCAGGGCTGTGCTCCGCCGTTAGATTCCAACTGCTCCCGAGACCGACTGCTCATGAGAGCCCCTCCGAGGTGCTCCCGAGAAGCCTGTTGCCTTGTTAGAGTGTTAAGCTGCGTTCTGGAACCGCTTAACGCACCCTCTGCCCCCATCAAACCCACCATACCACCCCTGCCCACCAGATCCTCTCTGGAGGCATGGATACTGTGAACGGGGCCCAGCCTCTCTCTGGACCCACCCAGGTGTTCGGCACCAAACTCGCGTCGTCTCGGCAACAGGTCAAGGTTGTCACGAGAGCGTTGGCGTCGCGCAAGTGAATCTAGGTGTTCGCGGGAAGAGTATCGGGAAGCTGGTTGGGACAGTGAGCCAGTGCCGGAGTACATACGGCCATAGGAGGCAGCTGGGACGCCTCTGTGACCCAGTGTGGAGGTCCTGTACCAAGACATCTCGCTGGGTGCGCGACCCACGGCTGACAGGCCCTGCAGAGCGGGAGGGCAACCCAGACGATTCTTCAGGATTCCTGGGAAATGGATGCAGAGGGGTTTATTATGGCTTTCTGTGCACTGATATTAAAATGCTGGAAATACATGAAAATATCAATATGCCAATAACTATTTTCATGTAAATAAGATAACCAATAAATTAAGATTTACAGAATTTATGATGTATACTTATTTATTAATATTTTATTTTGAAAATATTTTCTTAATAAAAACGAATTTCCAAATATTTCTTAATCAATTAAAAATATTGTAAAACACAAAAAGGCTCAAATCAATAATTTTACATTCTACAAGGGGAATTTTGACATCACATCATGATAATGTATGGAATGAAAAATGGAAACAGATTTGCTACAGATTACATTTGAAAGTGTCATAACATTTTAAATACTAACTTTAAGTGTTAGATGATGGAAAAGTAAACTAAAGATAAAAATATAGGAATAAATTCAATAGATTATTAAGTATTAAATATTTAATATTGGCCAGTGTTATTTTAGTATCATTGAGATATAGTGTTATAGCTTTTATTAATATGTTAATTTTTATATTTCTTGTTTTAATTTTAGTTAAAGTTTTACACAACCAAGTTGTGTATTTTTACTATTTTTCATTAAAACATGTCAGCATTTTTTATTAATATTTATTGCAGTTTTAGTCATTTTAATACATCATGTTAAACTAATGAAAATGAGAAATGTTTAAAAAAAAAGGTTTTAAAGTAAAGTTTAAAATATTTTATTTCAGTTCATTTTAATTTGTGTAATTTTTTTCTCACTTGTAATTTTAGTCACTATAACAATCAATAATAACCCAGATATCAGCCAATAGTCAGTATAGTTTAGCACTGTTTCATTTGTTTTTAAACATTAACTATATGAGCATCAGATGACAAAAACAGCAGTAATAAGCATGAACAATTAAATATCATAATGTATCTCTATTGCAATATGGCATAACATTTTAAATGAATGTGTGTCTCACCCTTGCGGTGTCTGTGTGTGAGCCCGTTCTCATCTCCACTGGTCAGCGCTGCATCTGGCTGGTTGTTATTAGCTGCGTCCTTGCTGTAGTCGCCCCCTAGGCGGCGCTCTGAGCCCCATTTCTGCAGTGAGTGCGCCTCGCAGCCTTCCAGCGCTGGCCAATAGGAGAGCAGGTCATTGCCATCCAGATCTGACACATAAACAGTTCCATACACTAACAGTTGGGTATCACAAAACTAAAAGCGTAGCTAACTTTCTGCACTCCCCTTGCTTTAATAACACTGGCATTAAACAACAGCAACAATAATTTTAGTACCTTTTCCACCATTGTGGGTGGGCTCTGTGAGTAAACGTTCGCCGTGACCAGTCCGTTTGAAGCGTCGCTGGATGCGTCCACGCAGGCGCACGTTATCCTCGCTCTCTGATGATGGGATGGACAAACTCCGCTCCTCTTCCAGTGAGAGATCAGAATCTGAGTCCGAGTCCTCACCTGGCAGACAAACAGAAGAATAAGTAGACTAAATGACACTAATTCTGACATTGACATGTTCACAAACACTAGAATTTGACAAGTAAAGAATGACCACAGAGTAGTTAAGCAAGTGTGTGTAAGTGTGAATACGTACATGCATGCAGGTTATTGTATGTTAGTGTACCTCCATTGCGGTGAAACATTGCCACGTCTAGGTCAGTGGCCCCTGTGTGACCAAGAGTGTGTTCTAGAGTCTGCCATGCCAAGAGATTCTCCCTGAGAAAAAAAATAATTGAACTTTACATAGGATTTCAGTTTGCTACATACAGTATGGATACATAGAGTAAGAAGTCAACAAAAATGCCTACAGCTTACAAATGATGTATAATGTGTTGTATATTTTATTTAACTTGTTGGCTTGTTGATGTGTGGCCATACCTGGCACTGCTGACTGATGAGATGGTTGAAGTTCCGAGCGTGATGCGGTGTAATCCACTCTGCTCCAGCAGGGAGGCGCTGTTGTATGGGTTTTGGCCCTGAACACATACAGCAGGTTACAAATCCACACGCTTATTTTCACTCCATGAAGTCAATATACGGGTTTGTGTTAAAGATGTGTTTGTAAAACCGTGCATGTGGTGTGGGTCATATGATAATATGCACGTTTGTGTGCACTAACTGTAATCTGTGGAGGTCTGGGAGGTTCTTCACTGGGGCTTTTCTTGCCCAGACAGGCTAGTTTCCAGGCCTCCTGCACCTCAGAGTTCAGGATTGTAAAAACCAACAGTACAGCCATTCCCTGAGACACGCAAGTGGGAGAATAACATTATTATTAAATTATATAATGTAGAACACAACTATCAAAGTGTACAGCATTAAAAAAAATGCGAAAATGACAATGACAAACTCAAGCACACAGAAACATACAAAAGAAAGAGATGAGTAAGAGCCAGTGCACACTTACCTGCACGCAACAGAGGACAATGAACAGGTAGTGGAACGCCAGGACACTGTTATTAACAGCCATAAGACCAAACAACCAGACACATGTACTCAATAATAACAGGAGGAAGGCACTGCGGATAGTAGAACTGAGAGATAGAGAGAGAGAGAAATAGAATAAAAGGAATTAATGTAGAATAAAGAGGTGAAAAGTCATTAAATCAGTGCATTTATACAGGTTTGGAACCGTTTGAAGGTCTTTTTTGGGGTCACCTAAATAATATTCATGATGATAAGATTTGTAAGTTCCCTCTCCCATTTTCCATATTGAATGTTACTGAACACATGCATGTTCTACTCACATCACGGGCAGCTTCTTTATCTCCTTCTGAGTGGGGTTGCATGTCATACGCAGGACCATTAAAAACATCCCACCATTCATCTGTAAACAGAAGAATAGATTTTTTTTTTGTCAATTTAGAGTCATTACAGTACTTCACACATCCAGAGAGAATTACAAAGACACATAAAAGCATATAAATGGTGCAAACAGCACAAAAAGAGCAAACTACCAGGATGACGACGCTAACTGGTCCTGCAAAGCTCCACATGAGCTTATCATACATGGAGATCCAGCAGAAATCTGGGTTGCCATACCCTTCTGGATCCAACCCGACCGCCAGCCCTGCAGCACACATATATGTCACATAATATATCTGTATGAAAGTACACGTGTGTGTGTGTGTGTGTGTTTACACACCTGTAATGATAGCAGGAACTCCCCAGCCAATAGCATAGTAGAATCTCATTGCTCCATAGTTGATGTTCCTCGCTTCTGTTTGCATACGGTAAATATGAAGAGCTTCTACGAATAGCCACGCAAATGCTGACATAAAGAAGTAATGGAGCAGAATTGCAACCACCGTGCACAGGAACTGCACCAATCAGAGAAAATCAGACAGAATGAAACAATTAGGCCAGAGAAAAAACAATTACAAAATATTTCATGTGTTAAAAATATCAGTTTTATACTACATTAAAAGAATATGAGAGATGGCTTTGTTGTTTGCACATGTGCTCTGATTTATTGAGATGGTGCTCAGTTGGGTGTTGTGATCCGGTTTAAACTGTCTCCTGAACTCATTCACATAACTTCCTAAATGCTCTCTGCAGTACATGTCCAAAAAACCGAATCTAAGGTCTAAAATCAATACATGCCAGAAAAGTCAATGTTTGAGAGGGAGGATGAATTATGAATGAACACATACTCTATCACATACACACCCACATCCCAGTACAGCGGTTCAGATTAATGAACTCAGCAGTAACAGGCTTTTAGTGTGAGTGGTTTGCACTCCTGAGAATAATGTCTGTTAAAAATGGTGTTAACCTGCTTTAGAAAGAGAACTAATGTGTGAGTGTCTGTCTGAGGACGAGAGATAACAGAGAGAGCGTCTGTGTCAAGAAAAGTGTTTAATAATGTCTGGTTCCCAGCTCACTGTGTAGTGTAAGTGGCTTTTGTACCATATTGCGCTAATGGCTGAAATGTCAGTTTCTGAATGACACATCATATTCAAGCTGCCAAATGCTTTATCCTGACAATCAGCTCGCTTTCTACTGAACTATTCATGATCTTTAATACCTGCTCTTGCACTTGCCTTCATAAAAGCTTTAAAATTTAAAGTGGGCTATAAACGTCTTGAGACCACTTTAAAAATCTGGGACTTTTTTGTTCAAAATGGAAAATAAACAAAGCTGTAGGTTCTAAAACAAAAGAAAAACATCTGCCCATATGTTGCATTTTATTTACTATTATATGTAGAAAATATGTGTGTGTGTATATGTATATTTAATTTTTAAATTTAATTTTTACATCGTTGTTATATATATTTTTTAAATCAACATTGTATTGTATCACAATAATATTGTGAAATATTATTACGATTTTAAAAAACAATTTTAAAATGCTATTTATTTCTGATGTCATTAATCCAGTCTTCAGCATCACATGATCCTTCAGAAATCATTATAATGTGCAGATTTGCCACTCAAGAAACATTTGACATTATTATTATTATTATTATCCATGTTGATTAACAACAGTTGTGCTGCTTGATATTTTTTTGGAGGCCAAGCTACATTTTCTTTCAGAATTCTTAATAAATATTAAGTTCAAAAGAACAGCATTTATTGGAAATGATAAAATTATAAATGTCTTTTTATGTTACTTTGATCAATTGAATGCAGATTTATTATTTAATAATTATTGTGCTTTCTCTATTTATTACATTTTGGATTTCAGTCTATGTATAACAATGCACATTAAGCACAAAGGAAACGACACAGATCATGTTGGTCTCTGCTTGTTTCTGTCTTCGAGCCCACCCAAACTTTCTTTGTCTGTCTCACTAACCCACATTTAGATTCAGACACACAGACATCCCTCTTCTCTGACCTGTTGTTCCGTCTGGTTGATGCCCAGCAGGTATGTGAGGTGGGAGAGCAGCGTAGCGGCAGCCATGTTGGAATGAATGCTGCGCGTGTTTGATTTCAGTCCCCTCAAGCACGATAGAACCACCACTGTTAGCAACAACGCCGCCATGGAAACTGAGAGCGAGGAGTATGTTACTATGGCGAGGGTCTCCAGGTCACCCTCTAACTGCTGCTTAGCAAACAGAGAGAGAGAGAGAGAGAGAAGGGAAAAAATATCAGCAACGGTGCTTGTGATAAAGGAGAAGTCACTGTGGAACATCCTGTTGCTATGTAGTATGAGATTCTAAGAAAAACGTGAATATATCTTGTAAAGAATAGCTTTTCAGTGATGTGGCCTTGATCGTTCTTTGTTCTGTGTCTGTGTGCATGTGTGTACATCACCTCTCTCTGTGAGCTGTCCATAAGGACTCCAAATGTTCCCAGTCTGTGGCATTGACAGCGAACATGTGACATGTTCCTGTAGACCACACTACAGTCCCTCACGGTCCAGCAGCCTCCTGCTGATACACTGAACACACATTTACCAGTTATTTCTTATAATAGAAGAATACAGACTACCGTTCAAAGGTCATATACACTCAACAAAGCTGCAAGAATAAAACAGTTTTATAAATAGTTTTATCATTTAAAATAACGGTTTTATAATTTCATATATTTTAAAATATTATATTTTCCTGTGACAACAAAGCTGAATTTTCAGCAGCCATTACTCTAGTTTTCAGTGTCACATGATCCTATATAATCGACTTTCTCTAATTTTCAATATTCTGATTTAGTGTTAAAGAAACAAAACAGCACAACAGGTTTTGTTGTTTAATATTTTGTGGAAAGAATGACAGATGAAATATCATTAATGTATTATGGTAAGGGAGATTTAAAAAAGATAGAAAGAAAGAAAAAAAGAAAGAAGGAAAGAATGAATGAATGAATGAATGAATAAAAGTAAATGCTGTTTTTCTTCTTTATTAATTAATCCTGACTAATCCCTAAAAGATTCCACAAAAAACAGTAAACAGTTGTGTTAAAAACAAACAGGTAAATAAAAAAAAAATATTATAATAATAAGAATCTTTATTAATAATTGAGCACCAAATCAGCACGTTAGAATAAAGTCTTAATAAATCCAAACTTTTGACCAGCAGTGTAATGTATGGTCAACCACTAATGCTTTAAAAGGATAGTTCCCACAAAAAAAAATTTAAAATGTCACCATTTACTCACCCTCACGTCAGTCCAAACATGTTTGAGTTTCTTTTTGTTATGTTGAACATAAAAAAAGGTTTTTTTCAACATTGCTGATAGTAAAACAGTTGAAAGTCAATGGGGACTAACAAATGTTTGATTACCAGCAAAACCTTCTTTTGTGCTCAACATAAGAAAGAAACCTACACAGGTTTGGAAGGACACAAGGTTGAGTAATGACAGAATTTTCCATTTTTTGAGGTGAACTATTCCTTTAATAGTGGTTTTTGTTTGTCCTTGAGACATCGACAACTGAGTAAACAAAGCCAGCGCACACAGACTTACGGGCTGCTGTGATTCCACTGAACACACAGTGGTTTGCTGCGGTTGCTGGTCTCCAGTAGACGAAACTCCAGCAGTACCGGGGTGTCCAGAAAACCCTCCACGAATGTCTGATTATTGTACACAGAAACACTCACTACAGGCGAGTTCAGCACAGGGTGTCTGGGTAACCTGCAGAGATGTGCACACATCGTTAGAAACCCAATCACACTCACAGATCACAGTGAGCCGCGTGTTGTTTATCTCTTTCTAACCTGACACCGCGACGGTCTGTGTGGTATTTAGGGGGAAGTGCAGCCCCTAGGCTTCGATAAATGAGGAGGATGACAATAGAGACCGGCGCCTCTTGCAGTGACAAAGAACGGCGCGCTGCTGTTGCTTCTAACGTCTGATTGGCCAACAGGTTCACAGGGCCAGCAGCAGATGGAGCTGAAACTAAACACACAGATTTATTGCTCGATGCTTATAAGCCTTGTAAATGGGTCTAAAGAGTGTGTATATGTGACACTTACAGAAGCTGCGTTGTGAAACTAGTGCAGTAGGGGGCAGCACAACATGTGTGTGAGCATCCCACATCACTTGACCTCGGAACAGAGTACTGTGATACCGTGGAAATCGTCGCCGAACGTGTGTGTGGTTGTCAACGCGATCCAGAGTCATGACTGCAAAATACAAACACACAGTGTGAACTACAGGGTTATTTTAATAGATCTGCTCACTGTAGTCCTGCAGTTTTTCTTGCTGATCCTGCCGGAGGTACACACTGCAGGTTAGTCTCACATTGATCTTTCTAAACTTTATCTCACACTGCACACAACGGGTTATTTCCAATATTTACTTTTTCCCCCACCATCAGCTGACTAAGAGTGGAAGAACTATGCTTGTCACCTACAAAATTAATATTTGGATTGACGCAACAAGTAAAAATAGAAAAAATAAAATATGCAAAAATAGAAAAAATAAGTAATATAATTATTAATATAATATTAGTATTATGTCCATCAGAGTAGATATAAAAATATCAATGAATCATTTAATTGTTAATTTAAAAGAAATAAATCTATAATTTACAGGGATTTGTTTTGTGATGACAGATAAATAAATATCCTTCATGAACAAAATATAAATAAATTAACAGAAATGCTTCACAGACTGTTATGTTGAAAAGCATTTTTATCTGAAATCAATTTTCAGGGGTCAGTTAAGTTAATTTAGAATAGACCTTGCTGTTTTCACTCCATCAAAGCCCTTCGGGAATATATATAAATAAGAATGTAAAAATAAATGAAATGTGTCCTTGCTGCATAAAAGTAATTATTTCTTCAGCATGTGTTTGTTGTGTATTGATGCTGACCGATGTTTGGGGCGACGAGTGCCACAGGATTGAGGTAGGTCTGTTTCATGTTCTGGGCGAGTATGCGGACGTACTGCTCCAACAGATCGGCCAATCCCGACGCTCCAGTCTGACCTGAGCTTTGACCCCTCCACAACGCAGCACTGCCTGGACCCAACAAAACACTACAGCCTCGCAACACATTCTGCAGGGAGAGGGAGACCAAAGCAAGATGTTAATCAACTAGTCTTGTCAAGCTCAATACTATTTTAATGTCAAATGTCCATCTATTCATCAGTTCCCTTAGGTAATACACACCTCATTGAAATGTGCATCCTGAGTAGCTGTCAAACCGAAGCCTGACTGGAGGCTCTCAAAGGTCAGGAGGCGAGAGAGCAGCCGTTCGGCTATCTGAAGGTCATTGCCATAGAGACGGGTTGTTGCCTCTGTGACATCACGAAGCTGATGGGCCAGTTTTTTCTCAATGATGGTGTTGAGTTCTGTCTCATTTCTCTCTAAAGCCTCCAGCTACACACACACACATACAAACAAATAGTTATGTAATACAGTCAAGCAGTTCCAATACTATGTAAAAGTTATGAATCTTAGGCCTGTTACCCATTACCAGTTGTACAGAATATTAATATCTATCCAAGCATAATATCTATCCTTCTGTGTAAGACAAATATTACGAAATAGGCCTAATTGTAGTAAATGGATAGTAAACGTGTAGGTAGTTTCTCACAGCTGTGTTCAGCTCCACAAAAGGAGGAGAGGTACAGTTGTACAGATCAGGGTCGAGCCATCCTCTCTCCCCATCACAGTGCCGAATCGCAGTTCCTTGGGAAAAAAAATTAACTGATGCATTAGATGGACTTCAGAAAAAGACTCATGAAAGACACAGATGTGAATCAAAACACTCACCTACTGATCCTTTGGGACAAGGAACAGCAGCAGGCAGGTTGAACTTTGTTCTGGGCCACCAGATTGCTGATGTTATGGTCTTCGGACAGCCATCATAGATTACTAAAAAAATCGGGTGAGGAAATGATGAACAAATCTGGAGAGAACATGAAAGGATTAATGGTTGGATGAATGGGTATTTACTGTACCTTCACAACCTGTTTGTGTGACCTCAGCAAACGGATTGTCACACATGTTACACTGTCTGCCAATCACTCCAGGTCGACACTGGCACTGGCCGCTCTCAGGGTCACATGACCTTGAGAAGGAGCCCACTGGATAGCAATCACATGGCAGGCAGACATCACTGCCCCGCTGTCGGTAATGAAACTCCTGACACACACAAAAACATCCATATTAACACATGCTTTTACAACACAAACAAATAAACTAAATTCCTTCATATATTTCAAAAGCCTGATAAGATTGTGTGTGTTCGTGTTTTCCTTTGGGATCGGAGTGTAATATACAGATAATCAAAAGCCTGATGTACAGCGTGAGGGTGAGTAAAGCTTTATTATAGCACCCTAGAGTGAGGAACACATTTCTCTAATCTCCTAATTACACTTAAGTACACACACACACAAACCAATCAACACTTCCCAGACCAGCTATACCAAATGAATAATTATAAACGGGCATCCACTCCTATAAATAGTACCAAATAAAAAAAAAAAAAAAAAACGTGTATATTTGTATATACAACCATTTAAATACTGGAAAATATTATCTGTACATACTTGCAAAATGCATACTGTATACAGAAAAGAGCAATATAACATGCTACTACTAAGAGAAATTTGTGCAATTTCATAACCTAAAATACCTGTAGTTATATAAACGATGATTTCAATTTAAAGCTGTGATGCTTTGGCAGGAAATTCACGAAACCTCCAGTTTCTATTCCCACAAATTTCTCTATTATTTTATATACTCTATGAGCATATTTCATAATAAAAATTTCAATAAAGTAAAGCTGGAATGTGCCTATTAAATGTAAAATGTGTCTAAAAAGCTTGAACTGCTAAAATGCATTGTCAATTCACCACAGGCTGTTTTTACTCTTCTGAACTCTGAAAAGGTCAGGAACATTAAGTTTTCTCTGAGTAGCATAACGCTCTGCATGTTTATGAAGCTGCTGGTTGTTGGAACAGTTTTTCTGTGACTCCTGATCCTTATACTGAAACAGTATGTTTGTGTACTTATAGTAAAGAGTGTATAGAGCAGACTTGTCACTTTAAGAGGGTTTAGGTATCAGTTAAAATATAGATTCAACATTGAAAATAAGTTCTTGAGCACCAAGAACCAAGAGCACCAAGAACTTATTATTGAGTACCAAGTCAACATATTAGAATGATTTCTGAAGGATCCTATGACACAATAGACTGCAGTAATGACTGATGAAAATTCAGCTTTGTCATCATTGAAATGTAATACAATATTACCGCATCCTTGGTGAGCATAAGAGATTCCAATCCCAAACTTTTTAACTGTAGCACACATGTTTTATGTGAACCTGTGATTTTATGTATTTATTTATTTTTTGGATGTCATTCTTAACATTCAGTATAACAGTATGCTTGTACCTTGCAGTGGCAGTGTCCAGTTGTTTTATTGCAGTCAGTGTCAAAGCCTTTACTGGGTTCACAGTGGCAGGGTCCACATGTTGGGCTGCCCCACCAACCACGAGGACATTGCTGCTCGACCCTACAAACACACACACACACAGTTAGATTTGATCAAATACCTATGTATCTAGGGCAGATCTGACATGGAGAGCGAGACAGCGTGACACACAAAGACAGAGAGATGGAGCCAACAGATAAAAGAGAGCAGATGAGATTGCTGCTGTTCTGAAGGATTTGGCTGAGCGTGTGTGAGTTTGAGGTAGGGGTTGAATTAGGGTCACATAAGTCACAGTCTGTCTGTAAACTTAAGTCTACTTTCATCCGTTCAAAGCTAGCAAACCTTAAGCACACACGCATACATGCAGCTAAGCAGAACAAACACATCATTAACATGAACATAAACTTATTCGACATACACATCCAGTCTTTCGGATAAGCTTTGAACACTGGATTAGTGTGACAGAAAACTCTCACATACGCACACAGCCGTAAATCTGAGTGCATAAATAAAATCTTTGTCAATCTCTCACTGATTATCTTACTGGTACATTTTGCTTCTCAGTTTATTAGAGATTAAAGTTAGAATAAAAGTAACTGGGCTACAGGACAGAAAAGGCATGCGGCGGAAATCCTTGTTTTCAGTATTTTCGCCTTTTTTCCAAGCAAATTTTTTTTTCGGTTTTTTTGCTTTTTCGAAAAGCAAAATTGTATAAAATTGTGTAACTTAAAAATAAATAAATAAATAAAATTATATATATATATATATATATATATATATATATATATAAATATAAATAAAAAATATTTTTAAAA
>JAUCMS010000145.1:10471748-10535292 GCA_032357445.1 Enteromius radiatus | reverse complement strand
AAAAAATATATATAAAATATATATATATATATATATATATAAATATATATTAAAAAAAAATAAAAAAATTAACTATATGTACTACATGTAATAATTCAGTAGTAATGTGTGTGTGTGTGTGTGTGTTCATTCCTGCTCATGTAATACATGCATGCAGTGTGTATTAACGTATACCTGTGCTGGCAGTACTGTCCATAGTGATTGTCCTCACAATCGCAAATATATCCATGTGAGGAGCTGGGCTTCCTGTGACACTTTGCTTGATTTTCACATGGGTTCAGCTGACATGCATCCATACAGCTTTTACCGTAGAATCCTGTAAACGAGAAATGTAACATGTTACAACACAATATTTTCACAATGTTAAAGTATTAAGTAAAATTTTGTGAAAAGTATAAACATTGTTGGCTCAACCAATGATGTGAGTTTGGGGCGGAACTGGTTTGAACGACCAGTGGCAGATGTAGGGAGTGTTCCTTTGTATACCAGAAAGACTTTAAAATCAAGTTTTCTGCAACCTTTTAAGATGTCTGAGCTCAAAAAAGATTATCCACTAAAAGCATCACATCAATTCAGTTTTGACAGTGTGAGTGAAACGTTTCAGTGTGAATGCTTTTGCAAACCTAAAGTAATGCAATGCAGGATGAGGCAGTGCCAAATATATTGGATATGACAGCAAACCCTCAGCTTGTTACTCATTTCAGGTGGCTTAAAGGCACAGAAACAAAAAAAAAATAAAACCTTTTTAAACAGTCAAAAGGCAAAATAAAACATGACTAACATTTTAGATGCATCTCGGGGGGAAAAAATAATGCAATAAAATGTATGATATAAAGAAATTCATTCTAGATAATAAAGGAAAAGGCACACACGCCCCAATTAAATCTACAACAATGAAATTCACTTGAGGGAAAAACATCACACATCTCACATACATATTTATTGAATTTAAGGCATAAAACACACAGGATCTGAATGAACTGAAAGTATTTCACTCTCTGCATAGCCTTGATCTCTCTTCACCAGAGCCATATAGAAAGCCTCCATCTGAACGACAAGTGATCAAAAGACACAATAACCCCTTTCTCTCTCTCTCTCTCTTTCAGCAGGGAGATGTTTGAAATACTGTTCAAAAGTGTGTGCAAACCCTATTAAGATGAATCAAGAAAATCAGAAATGAAAAGCACTAATACAACCATATGCTCTTCTGATGAAACCTTCCACTGCTTTGAATGTTATAAAAGTCACTACAGGATTACAATAAAGTCCTCAGAAAAAGCAAATTTACACATTCAACCCACAGACTGCAGTACTGAGACTTATTAAAACTGTTAAATTATGTATGGGAATCTAACAAACAGAGCAAGAAGGAGAGATATTTCTGTTCTTAAATTTTGGCACTCTTAACACTCTGTGCGTGTGTGTGTGTGTGTGAGAGATGTTGTACATGTGGGCTTACTCTACCAGGAGGAGGTCTGAGTAATTAATTCAGAGTTTATGAGGGGAGGCTTTGATTTCTCTTTCTGCACAGCATTATTAATAACACTGTGCTGATGCAACTTTAACGGCATGATAATGAAGTGAACAAGTCTGTATCTTCATTTGGATGTGATGGGAGCTCATACCAACATGGGCACTTGTAAATGTATATCATGTACTCTGCGTGGGTGAACTGTCAGGCTGTTAACAGAAACCACTGACGTGCTCTATGTATTATTAATACACATATAGACTGTGCAGACGCCTGACACCACACTGAAAACTCAAAAAAATATATGTGGGATTCAATAACTAATTTAGAAATAAGTAGAATTTTAGTATATTGAATGTTTCAGAACAAGAAGAAAAATTCTATTAAAAAAATTAATTTAAATTAAAATTTAAAATATTAAAAATCTTTCTCAAATTGAACATGAACATTAATTTTATACAAACTTGTACAGTTCATGCAGCTCAAGTGCTTCTGTCATTAAAGCTAAGGCACCTAATACAATTTTTTTAATTCTTATGCTGATAATACAAGTTGCATCAAGTAAGACACACTGTATGTATACAAAACATTTTGATTCCTTCCTGACATTTTGTATACATCACATCTTACCTGGTTCACAAACACAGGCATGTCGATCCCATTCATCGGTGCACTGGCTGTGGGCGGGACAAGGGGAGGAGTTACACGGGTTGCCAACATTACAGCCAGTCTCCACCTTAATGGTTTTGGAAGGGCGGGGCAATGCAGGGGAATCAGGACGCACCCCCAGACGCACCCCCTGAGGATACATACAGCATACAGACATAAGTAATGACGCATGCATTCTAAATAATGGCACAATACCAAAAATAAACAATAAAATTAAATACATTTTAAAAAACACTTTTTGATCAAATAACTTTGATTAAAAGCATCACAGATGTTTAAAAAAAATAATTTTGACAAAGAAAATTAATAATATAAAATTAATGTATTTTGGTTATAATAAATTAATGTAAATTCTAATAATCACTATAAATGGGAATTTAGTTGGTAAATGCTTTGCTGACTGCACATTTGAATGAACTTTTATATTATGTCTGTTCTCTAAGTTCTCATTAATTATTCAACTAATTGTCTGCTTGTTAAAAACTAATGACACCATTAGGAATTCAAAACTACCAATAATTCATACATTACAGAATGCTGCATTAGCAGAAGTGCAGTGAGCACTGTCGAGATCATACTGTATCAGGTTATTATTAAAGAGGACACAAAAAATGAATGAAAGTTACAAAGACGCACCTGAATGCAGCCACGTATTCCATTTTGCACCTCTCCTGATCCTAAAACCCCACCTACATGTAGGTGCTTCACCTTTACACCATTAATCTCATTCCCAACAATGACTGTTCCCTGTGACAGAGAGAGATTTGAAGATAGGCAGAGAAAGAGATGTGAGAGAAAATGAGTTTATATTAGTTGATTTAAGTTATGCTGCATGTAAGTTAGCGTTTAATCACTAAACCAGTGATCTGTGTCTGATTTGTAGTTTAATCCAAAAAGATTAGGATCTGATATTCCAATATTCCAGATTATGGATTACAACACAGGATTATAACATTCAGTCAGCGACATAATAGGGGTTAGAGGACCACTTATGCGTCAGTGTATGTGTTGTGTGTACCTGATACAGTCCAAAATCCAGTCGGACTGTAGCAATATATCGAGTCTCTCTGCCACTCCTGACATCACGGAGTTCGAGCTGTAGGTCATGCCAGCGTCCGTCACACACCTGAACTTGATCCAGTCTCAACCTGACCGGCCGAGTCGAACCCCGAGCCACAGAAAACACCAGCTGACATGAAACCACCTGGAACCAGAAACATACACACCAGGGTTTTTAATAATTAACCATTTCTCAATTTCAATGAATGTTTACATAGTACATGAGAGCTATACTTAATCATCTAAGCATCTGGAGTTCAGCATAGAACTGACTACTTCAGAGCACTATGGGAAGTCAAGATAGTTTTATTTAATTTGCACTAGTAAAAATATTTGTTTTCTACTCCAGTAGGGATTATGTTTTCCTTTTATCAAAACATTTCATGGAATATTTAAATGCAAAAAAGCCCCAGGTTTTTCCTTAACGCCAGAAAGCATTAGAATAGTACAGATTTTACACAAGAGGAAAAACTAAGTTTATAATTGATGGAGATTTCAATCCTTTGATTCTACTTGCATTTAATGAAAATTTCTGTCATTGCTTTATTTAAATGAAAATGAAATAGTTAAGCAAAATATTAATGAATTTGGAAACTACAACTGAAACAACTGTAATTAAAATATAAATCTAAATAACTTCCTCTTTATACCAATTAGATTATGTCAGTCTTAACACTAAATTTATTTAAAATGTAAATAAAATGTAATCTAATTTAAACATTATGTAAATGTAAATAGGTAGGTGACTTATGAATGTGTCCTATAGTGTGACGCAAACATGTAAAAAATATAAACCTCTCTCATGCTATTTGTAACTACATTTTTACATGTTATTTGTATGTTAAGTTTTTTTATTTTTGCTATATCACACCATAGGACACAGTCCAATTTTTACTGGTCAACTATGCAAACATACATTTAAAAATCATCAAAACAAATTTTGCTTTGCTAGCCATATATTTCAATTTATTAGCTCTGGAAAATAAATAAACAAACCAATAAATAAATACATCAGTACAAGAAAGAAAGACAAATAGTGTGTATACCTGAAAGATCAAGTTGGTGTACTGTCCAGCTTGAGCCTGCAGGAGAACTCCTTCTTTTGATCTGGTGCGGAACACCAGTCCCATGTACCAGGGTGTAGTGATGGTGACTTCATTCTTCAGGTCCCACCACAGCGCACTGCTTCCAAGGAAACGATGGGGGTGGGACATCACTGTGAAAGAATCATTCCAACAATACTGTCATCAGTGATGTCATCGTGACATTTAGCAATAGTTCCTGTTTGATATTGACATTCTGATTTAATATTCACCTAAAAATCAACAGAGACATATTTTATGTATTAATGAGTTTGTATTTTTATGTGGGTCTCACCTAAGCTGCAGTCCTTTCCTCCAAATCCAACAGGACAGTCACAGGAGAACGTCTCCCAGCTCACCCGACATGTGCCGCCATTCTGGCATGGGTTTGATTTACAGAAAGGCAGTTTGGCACTGCAACCTAATACAGACACAGAGCATTACCTCACAACTGCTGCAGCCAATCACAGAAACATCACAAACCCCATAATAACAGCAAATAATAGCCCAAGAATAACCACAAATGCTTTCAAAACTAGTATACAGTACATTGCCATTCAAAAGTTTTTTAAAAAAAATCTCTTATGCTCTCTTAGAGTCTTTTATGCTCACCATTAATTAAATTAAATATACAATGAAACAGCAAAATTGTAATCTATAAGCACTTTATTTAAAATAGAAATATTTCTTCTTATTATAAATGTTTAAAAAAGTTGTTCCACTTAATACTTAATTTACGGAATAAACTGTGATTCTTGGATTAATTGAAAAGTATAATAACTTTTTTATGATTTTATGATATAATTTATGATTGTTCATTAATTTCTTTCAAACTTTTGAATGGTAGTGTATGTTGAAATCATCAGAGTCAATCACAAATACAGGACGTCACTATCATCACACTGTAAACAGTCACACACACACACACACACACCAGGTAAAGTGCCATTATTAGCGATGAATCCTGCCATGTCCACTGGTCTGTTATCAATATGCAGGTCTTTCATACAGCCAATAAATTCCCTTGTAGTAAACGGGAAGTTTTCAGGGAGATTAGGAACTCCACCCAGAAACAACGGGCCTGTCAGATCCAGAGACCTGTGAGAAAAATACAGAAGGAAAGAATGAGAAAGTCGCTAAATGTGTTTTCACATGTACGTGAACATATAAAAGTTTATATATTAGGTTGTGGTTGCTCACTTTTTGCTGCTCGTCTGTCTTCCCTGTGCAGCACAGCTATAGTTGCTGAGCTGAATGCCAAACCTCAGAGAAACAGCCGTGTCACAGTCATCTACACTCAACACCGCGACCTTCTCATCGGACGGACCCTGAACGTCACCACTCACACTGCGCCTCGGCTAAATACGAGCACAAATGAATCCTCATAAGTACACAAGTGAAAAGCACACAACTATATTCTGAATACATGAAAATGACTGTTACCAAACCGCTTCTTTAGAGGACTTGCTCACCTTATTGTAGTAATGGATGTGAACGGTGTGCCAGTTGCCGTCACTCACTCCGCCAGGCAGGTATGGACTCACCTGAGTAGATGACTCACCTGTGCAAAGGTCACACAAAGGTAAGAAGTTGGTATTGCAGAGACACAACATAAATTATTTCATCAGAATTACTCATTGTAAAATCGTAAATCTACGCAGGATTTATCCAGGATAAATTTATCCACCTTTTTCTTTTTTTACCTGTGGAATATTTAAGAACCATTTGTCCATCCAGTATCTCCAAAGCAAGGAAGTCGTGCTTCTCATTAAACCGACCATTGTAGAAGAGCAAACCATTATTTTCCAATGTGGCAAACCTACAAAACACATTTCACTCTCATTAAGGATCTGGAATGACTCAGTACAAGTCCATTTAGAGTTAGAGTATAATGTGATGTCGGCAAACTACACTCAGCATAAAACGATCTCTAAAGTAATTCCACTCGATTTCCAGTCAACCTGGGAAGTTTTCATGGCAAGAGTTCAGCAAACATTATCTATTAAAACTTTCAAAGTCAAAAAAGTATGCACACTTACAGTAATATTGATGGGTTGTTATATGTGCACTCCACATTTCTGTATTTAAGTTATTATTCATGCAAATCTTGAACTTCCCATATTTCAGCAGCAAAGCACCCTTTTAAGGTGTATATAAGATGAAAGCCAGAATAACAGTCTTTCTTTTTGCAACATAAATTTATATCTGGCGTGCCTCTGGATGTCCTCTCTGGAGACTCACTTTAAAAAATCTTTTAGTTTGGTCCAGACAAAACGCTGACAAAAGGCCTGAGCTGTGAGAGAGATGGACCTTGTTTGTGCTCCACTGAGCAAAGACTTTTAGATTTTAAAGAGTTTTTTATAGGACATGGTCAGTCTGTAAATTGCACACTGTAGCACAACAGTTATCTTTCGGTGCAGAGAGGCAATACTTTAACCCGAGAGAAAGAGAAGGATTTAATATTCTGGCGTGTCTAGGGAGATGAGAGAAGGTTGTGCCCTTTCTGGATGTGTTGATATTTGACCATGTTAATAAATAAAATAGCTCTGTTTTAGTCACCCTAGAGATTATAACAAACAACCATTATATTACCTCTGTGCCACAGCAGCCAAACCCTGACCAATCGCAATAAACACATGACCAGAAAATAGCACTCACAAGGGGAGGTGGATAAAAACAAAACGGGATGAAAGACGAGAAAGAGAGTGCTAAGGAGCTTTTCTTATGAGAGAGCATGAACGGAAGAGGAGAGAATATAAGAAACAGATCACGGAGAGAAAAATCAGATTAAGGATATTTACATACTATAAAGTATTTAAAAGTCTGAGTAAAAATGGGTAGTATTTTATAGGGTAGTATAATAGCCTTGGAGAATAAGAGGCGTGTACTCACGAGAGAGAGATGGAGAGGTGGAATCGTTGACGGAGCCCCCTAAACATCATGAATGATTTTGGTGGGAAGGATCTGGTGGTGACAGAGCAATATGGCTTCTCGTAACCTCCCGCAGGACACTCACACCTGAATCCCCCTCCGGAGAGCTCACGACATGTACCGCCGTTACGACAAACTCCTGCCACGCACCGGCCACCTCGCCGGTCCAACTCACAACGCTCGCCTGAGACAGACAGAGAAAACACATCAAATACACACACACATGAAAAACAAATACACATTAATACACTTCAGTTCAGTTGTACTCCATTATATTATTTAAAAGGTAACACCTAGTATAAGACATTTATCAGTAATCAGTCATAACATGAAATAATTAATGGATTCTTGGTATTGGCCAGAAATTTAAATGGTTGAAATGTCATGTTGTGATTCTTTTTTTTCTTTTTTCTTTTTTTTAACTATTTCCTATTTTGATTACATTTAAAATGACTTATAGAGTTAAGCTGTTAAAGTCAGCATGACATTGAAATTAATGGAATCTTTTTGAATTTCTGAAATCATTTAGTTTGCTTATACACCTTTCTCATAAGGAAGTGATTTTACAGATTTAGAAATACAAGTTTCTAAATGTGACAACAAAACCAGCACCAAAAATGTACATATAACTGGAAATTCCAAAATGCAAACCTAATAATTATTCATGCCCTAGTGCATCCTGGGAAAAGGGAGTGATGAGGACCAAATCACGCAAGCTCTATTTTTACTCGATCCAAGAATCATTTGCTTTTCTGCAGAACATGAAGAGCTGAACATTAATGACTGTATATTAATCAGTCACATTTGGATAAAAATCCTATAAATTGTACCATCACTGTATCAGCAAGGGTCTAGCATACGCACACACATACTTTCTTAGCGAAGTGTAAAAGCTCTCTAAAAACCTGTAGACGGGAATATCCCATTGGGCCAATAACAGACAAACACACACACACACACAACATAAAGCAGCTTGTTGTTTGGGTTTTGAAACACCGGCAGATCCTGCCCTTCGGCTTTATGATGCAGAGCCAAATGTGAGCCAGATTCCGGTGCTGTGATGTTCCAGCATTGTGTTGGTGAGCCTCTGGCAACGGTTAAATAAAGCACATTAATGTGCATATACGTGTACAAACCTCTGGCACAGACACACATGGAGACATCTCTGTTTCCCTTTAGTGGGAGTGTGAAAATACTGCCTTTAAAAGCACTTCAAACTTTGACCTACTACCAAAGAAATCCACACACATACAACCAAACGCCTTAGGACACACACATATGGACAGACACACACCACAGGCAAAGAAGCCATTAATGTTTACATGATAGTAACTGCTCACTGCAAACCAGCCACAGATATATACACACACATACACAACCGCGCACACACACTAAAACCCTCAAGACACATGGACTCATGGATTTAGAGAAGCCAGCCTTTATCCTACTGGCTATTTAGGCTAAGAATTATTTGCATATTCAACGAGAGGTATTAGCATATTCATCATAGCTTACAAACATATCACCTGCAAAGGGAGAAGGATTTTAGCACACATTCCTCTTGACAGCACCAGACTGAATATTCAAAAGCCATATAAAATAAGTTGCTGTGCCCAGAATAAAAATATATATAAGCAGGTCACAGGCCTCTGAATACCAAGTGAACCAAATTTTTCTTACTAAAATCATAAATTAAACAGGACTTACTTCATAAGAAGGACTTTCTTCATAAGGAATTAATAATTCCTTTGATAAATTAATTTACTAAAGGATTCTAAGGAGGCACATGCCCAACATTCACTTGGGCTAAAGACAGATATTACTGAATTATAATTATAAAACTAAACTAAAACAATCCAGATGACCAAAATATCACTAAGTAAATGACATATAAACTTAAATCAAAATCTGCTGTCAAAATAAACACTGCTAACAATCATCCAACATTCCATAGCAACTGAATAGTCTCTTGACAAACTTATCTGAAGATCTAAAAATATTTTTGTGGGCAAATAAAAGTCAGAATGTGTGTAGATTCTGCATAATTACACGGTTTCTCGTCAGTAGTACAGTTGCAAACTGTATAATAGTATTTCAGTTTTGCAAGATGTATCATTTGAATTTAATTAAACGGCTTTTATGATGTTTCATTATTATTGAGCATGTAATGCAACCCTGGTTTCAAAGTGTATGCCCCTGGCCCTTGTTAAACTATAAGAACTGTCTGAGATGAACACAAGCAATTCTGAGAAACATTTCTAACTGACTGCTCCTGCTCTCAGTGCACTTACTGACACACATTCAGAGACATACAGCAATTTCTTTAAACTCCTCAACCGGAACTGCCAGAAACACACACACAAACATCACAAACATAAACATAGCATGCTGAACCTCAAAAATACAAACAGCCTCTCCGTGTTCAACGAGGTATAAAAGTTTTCATCTTAAAGTCCAAAAATATATGAGAAAAATAGAACCGCCTTCACGTATCCAAAACAAATACAGGCAGCACACAGAGCTCAGTTATCTCTACATGGACAAAAAAAAAGACAAGCTTTTAGGCACACACATGCTCTCAAATGCACACACTTAAAAACAAATCTCCATTGATTCTCAGGTGACTCCAGTAGGGAACGGCTTTAGAACCCTCTCTGCAGATATCTCTCCATCTTTTGTCTCTCTATCTTCAGTCTCTAGATACTTTTGTGCTTTTATATTTGTGTCAGGTGATCGCACTCTTTCTCTTTTCCAGCTGTTCACTTCCTGACTTACTATTAAAAGCACTTTTCCCTCTTCTCTTTCTTCCCTTCTCTTTCTGTTTCACTCTCCTCCCCATTACCTATCCACTCCATCCCCTCCGAATATTTGGTAATGTATTCTCTCCCCTTCGTTCAAATGATGTTTAATTCATCAAAGCTATTCTTCTCCTCTTGGGCTAAACCACCCTCTCTACCCAACCCCCACCACACACATGGTACGGCCCTCGGGGGATCCTGCATCTGCCCCTGCTTTCATCCTTCCGTTGGATTTCTTTTGCTCTTTTTCACTTTCTCTCATACTGCAGTGTGTGTATCGCTAAGAGTTGCTCATTTAACTTCAGCCTGACTTTACTGCTGAGAGTTTAGGTCTGTTTAACTCCCATGGCCACACATATACAATGAAAAACAAACCGGTTAGCGCTTGTGCTGCACCACCAGTAGCCACCGTCTAGTCTCAGCATCAGATGGTGCGCCCACGGATCGCTTACAGCTCCTTCACTGGCCATCTGATGCATATTGCACAGAAAACTGGCATCGTCTGATTGGCAGGATTCTGCATAATTTTCAAGTGCTTTTTTGAAAGTACTAAAACTGGATTTGGAAACACCGAAGACGCTTATTATAGCCGGGGCTGGGTTAAAATATTGATTTTTCCATTACTTGTGATATTCCTTTGAAAGATCTCTTAGGTCTTGAAATCCCAAAATTGATTGCTCACAGCAAGACTATTTAATATGTTTTTTTACCCATATTTGCAGTCCATAATTTAGATAACAAGACGAATGAATAATTTATAGCATTAGATGAGAGATTAAAAAAAAACAGAAAAAGAGAGACATTTAAAAAGGAATCAGAAATGAATCCAATCAAATCAAATTTTGAATTGAATAGATAGTTTCTGAATTAAAATCTAACTGAATATTTAATATTTAACTAAATTTGTATCTATAATCAGTCCAGCTCCTAGCACCAAATCTTCAAAAGACATTAAGTGCTTTTCTGTCTAACCACAGAAGAAACATCAAATGCCAAGGGTTGTTGGGTTTGCTGGAACAGAGTGTCAACCTGTCTGTTGCCTCGTGTTGGGCAGCATGAACATGACAGTTTTTATTTTCATCGTTCTACTGTACATCCAACAGCCAACTCTAGTACACATTTGACTTGTTGCCGTTTGTTTTGGCAGTGTGAACCAGCCATAAGTGGGCGATTTTTGGCCAGAATAAAGTGCACCAGACGTTCTTTTAAGACTTAACATCATCTAGAAAGACACAAAAACACATCTCTTCCTGAAATACACAAGCACACTCTCACCTGTGTAATCCTCTCGGCAGATGCAGGTGTAACCTCCCTCTCGGCGAGCGCACACTCCTCCATTCATGCAGGGGTTTGAGTAACACAGGTTAATTTCAATCTCGCAGTAATCTCCCGTAAATCCGGCGGGGCACCTGCAGCGCAGCCCTGTGATGGGATGGATGGGCCGGAACAGCGTGGATGGGGAGGTGATAAAGGGAGCGGAGCTGTTGAAGCGGAGAACGCTGATGCACTTCATGTAGTTCTGACATGGCTCACGTAAACACACATTATCATCAAATGGGAGAACCTGCCGGAATACAAAATACAGAGAAGTGTGAGTGTGTCTGTCTGTATGTGCTCTCACCACACAGAGACTCATTTTAGTTAATTAAATTTAGCAAAGCTGCATTTTTTTAATTATAAGTGCAATAAAATTAAGTTTAATAATTTCTTACTTCCTTTAATTATATTTGAAATGTGAATTGAATAAACTGCTTTAAATACAACTTTTTATTTTATTAATATTAAGTGTGTTAGGGTTATTTGGAGTCAGTAAGTAAGATTTATTCAGCAAAAGTAAGGACATTTAAATTGCAAAAGATTTATTTTCAACTTTATATTAATCAAATAATCCTGCCAGAAATCATGTTATCATTTCTACAGAAACATTATTGTTTTCAACATTGACAGTACATCACAAGAATAAATTCCATTTTAAAATATATAAAAACGGATAATAATAATATTTCACAATATTTCTGTTTTTACAGTATTTGTGATTAAATGAACGCAGCCTTTGTCAGTATAAGTGTCTTCCTTCAAAAATAAATCTCACTGACCAAAAGGTTTTGCATGTTTTTTTTGTATAATTAAATGACAACTGGTTGATTTATTTCATTTGAATGGCTCTAAAAACACACTTCTAATGTATATCACTGTTTTATTAAACAATATATTGCTTTATGAAACAATCAATATTTGACACTCATTTTAATGTAAGTTTTTATAATTTCTTACTGTATCTAATTATTTTTATGGAGCAACTGAGCTTGCATATGTGTTTTACCTCCATATGTGCAAGGGCATTGAGTCTAGGTCTGTTGAGGTACAGCTGCTCCTCCAGAGCCTCCGATGGGAAAAACTGCCCTCCCGGCAAGGCAGCGGAGAAACTAACATTGAGCACCTTTCCTGCATCTGCATCCGGCTGCACGTTGAACACAAACACATCATCAGGAGAGACTGAAAGCACTGCTGACACCCCTTCCAGGAAGTGAGTGAACAGCGGGGACAGGAAGTGCTCCTGGGACATGTTCTGAAGTCGCACAGTGATGCTGCTGCTGAGCATCTCCTCCGTAATGATGAGGACCCGCAACACACACTGAGCGCTGATGCTGTGAATGCCATCTGAGAAACAGACAGAGACAAAGGAAAATGAAGTGAGTTAGAGAGAAATAATAAACTTGAAAACTACAAGCCCTGAATCACAGTTGTTTAAAAGCAGTATGTCAAATCACTTTAGTTTATAAGTTAAGTGATAAGAAGATGTCTGACAGTTCAGTCACAACATCACTTCAGCTGCTGTCGCATAGACTGTTTTACTCTGTTGCAATCTGAAATGCTTTAACAGTAGCTGTGAGAGGTGTACTCCTCCAGAGGTCCAACTCAACATGTGAACTGAGTCAGGTTGGTGTCAGTGCCGCCTGTGATATCATCTACAGCTCACTGACTGTGAAATTAGCAACATGCGGCAGAGTGAATCATGTGTGTCCATCAAATGCACACATACTTCACGCTCATACACACTCAAATGCACACAGTACATATATACAAACAGAAAGTTTAGAGCTGAAAAGAGAGCATGATGAAAAGACAGTGAGATAAAGGCGAGCATGATTTCACCAAGTACAAAATGTTCCTGGGTCAACATTCCAATCAACCAATCAGATTTGAGGGATAATTTTTCAGGAAATATCTGTTTTAGGTTTATGTTCAGGGTTAGGTGCTTCTACATCCCTGTTCATAAGCTATTATTTCCCACTGATTTTAGATATAACTTTTGGGTAGGGTTAGGTTTATGGGTAAGGATTGGGGTAAGTCTATATGTTTGGACAGTAATGTTGATCAAGGATCGTGTCTTACTTCCCAAAATCATGTCAACCGAGGGGATAAAGGGGGGAGGGAAAGAATCAAGAGTTTCTGTGATTGAACAGATTTTGAGTAAGCAAACCTGATGAAAACATGCCCAGGTAACATTTAACCCCAGATCAATATGCATTAGGTTTTGTACATAGAAAATTAACTTTTGCTTTGTGCGCATTTATTCTAAATGGTGATTTTCAAGATGCTTACTAATGTAAAGATACATTCACTTTTACTGGTGCACAATGAAATTTCCCTGATTCAACATTGAAAAGACTTTTCATTTAAATTTGCCACATTGGTTAAATTAAAGTTATTTGGTTAAATTGGTTTAAGACTAAGAGTGACTTTGCTTTGTGAGCAGAGCTTTGCAGTAATATAACGGCGCCTTAAAAAGATAGTCCACACAAAAATGAAAATTCTGCAATTATTTGCTCACATTCATGTTTTAAGTTAAGTCAGTTTTGCTGCAGTGTCAGTAGGGAATATCAGTTAACATTTCCAAACATTCATTTTGCTATTAATTGTAATAATAAAGTGAGATTTTTGTTTGCACAAGAAGTCTGACCCACAGCCAGTGCTTTACTCGCTTCTGTAAAACACAAACAAAGATATTTAGAAAAATACTTCCATTAAATAGACAAAAATACTATGGAATGGGAACTAAAATTGTTTGGCTACCAAGATTCTTCAAAATATATTTTTATAGGACAAAAGAAGAAAGCAGACAGTTTGGGACACCATATCTGTCTGGCTGTGCACAAAGGCTATTTCTTTTTTAAAAAAGCTCTGACAATCTGGTGCAAAGTGTTTGCCATTGACTGTTCAAATGCAGAGTTTTACACAGTATAGAGTAATTCTTACATCCACACATGTGCAGAGATTTATGCCAGTGACAGTTCATATTGATGGCAGTTCGGTTCTCATATCCTGAAAATGCAGATGACCAAGCTGATCGATCACAACCAACTTTGCAAACGCCACATGAGCAGTAGTAGCTTCACAGGGTGTGTTTGTGAGAGAGAAAGGGGTGTACTGCAAATACGAGCATCAACACTGTGTCTGAATCTGTTTCTCTTTCAGCCTTGGACTGATGGTAAAACTAATAACATTTTTAACTGTCTTTATATTTACTTTTAAAGTAAAGCTAGGGTTTATGGTAAGGGGTGTAACATTTCCGATGTGTACTTGTGGTGTTTGGCCAATCACAATGCACTGTGTCAGCTAGCAGCAATCAGAGTAAACTGTGTTTGTCGGAAGGAGGGGCTTTGTAGAAAACGACATGTTTAAAAGAGGTGGGGCATAAAGGAGTTACAATAATGTACAGTATTTGAAGAATAATGTGTTTTTTGAAGCATGTCAACATATAATGATTAATAAATACACAAAATACAGATTTTTACAATAGGATCATTTGACCCCTTAAATACTTTAATACGATACGTTATTTGCTGTAATACAGTTTTACCTGTAAATTTGCATTCATTTAAGCCAAACAACTATTGTGATGAAAAAGTTACTGAAATAAAATGTCATTGCCATAAAGTCTAAATGATCTTAAAACTGGCCTTGCATTTGATTTGGTTTAAATATTATAGTTACTGGCTGTGAATTTAGACCATTTACCACTTTTTGTGAGTCCGACAATACACACCATTGAACTATCATCATCAAAGTGACCACTGAAGCATACAGGAGTGCTGTTTTCTTTAATACTGCAGTGCCACAAACACCAGTCCAAGCAATTCTGAATCATGTTATTCAGTATATCCACGCTGTTTGTACAACATTGATGACATTTTCACAGTTGCCTTTCCATTTTCTAAATGATTTTCTCCTGCATGCATTAAAAATGTTTTGGCTATAAAGTGCATGAAAACAATCTTGGCAGCAAGTCACTCTGAAGTCGATTTAAATTGAGTGAAAGAAAATTACACAGAGAAGAGGAAATGATTCAGCAGACAGTGAGAAGGGAGAGAGATGGGGTGAGGGGTGAGGCTGCTGGAGGCTGGTGAGGAGGAGTCAGGGATGGGAAAAGAATAAAAGCACAGAAGATAAAATGAATGGGGGAGGGGAGTAAAGGAGACGTTAGATCATAATGTCATCCCCCTAAAAGTCATACCTTTCATGCTGATAAGCATTTTTTTATAAAATATACCATCCATCCCCCATTTCTGTCTCTCTCTCTTACACACACATAAACAAGACGTTATTTGGACTCAACTACACCTGCCATTTTAATCCATTTAATCCTATACCAAAAATCTCCTTTAATAAAAGTCTTAAAATAGAAAACCCTTTGATTTTTCATCTACAGCATGTCTATAAAACATGCACAGAGTTATACATACAAAGACAAAACACCATCAGGGTAACGCACATAACACTAAAATAATGTGTTAATAATAAATAATATCCAATTTAACACAAAATACTGTATGTATGAAACTAAACTATTTAAATAAAATATAATTACAGTGATGTGTCATATATGTTCTTTTAGATGTTTTTGTTTGTTTTATTGTAAATTATAAGGTAATTTATCATTTTAGATATAGACATATAACTATTTATCACAGTAAAATTACACATAATACGATGTTAAATGATTTTACAGTTTTCAAGATAACAATCAGTCACACAAGTGGCCCGGGTCAAAAAAAATTGTCTAAATAATTAATTTCGCAAATTGGTGTGATGCAGTTCTCAAGTGTATTTCGCTAAATAAATATTGTTGGTTGCAACAGTTATGGCTCACTGGAGGACAAATAAGTTAGTAATTAAATAAAAAAGCAAATTTTGGTCCATGGATAAAGTTTGAACTGAAAAGGACAGAATTTTTCCTTTATTTGTCCTTTAAAGAACCTATAATCCTGATTGGCTCACCACACCAAACACTGTCTGCATGTACTGCTTGTAAATCACACTTAAACTCAAAATATTTAAACGGTTTTCCACAGTACTGAAGCGCTTGACTTAAGTTGTGCTGTAATAACTTGAGAAATAAAGTCAAATAAAACGTGTGAGCGTCAACAAGAGAACGACAGCCGCGGCTTGAAGTTTTTAATGTCACTGGATGTCTCAGTGTCTAAGGAGATTATATTCTTCTTTGATGATATGCCACCCTGTGCGAGAGAGAGAGAGTGTAATGGAAAGAGCGAAAGGGGTTAGAGGAGGAAGGGTGGAGGCAGGGAAGCAGGAGTGTTTACATAGATGCCAGAAAGATGAAGGCAATATAAAGCAGACAAGAGATCCGAGAAAGTGTGTTTGTGGGAAAGACTGAGATGTGGAAAAGACGGATAGAAAGAAGGGGTGGGGTACAGGAGAAATGGGGGAAGGGTGCGAGGAGGCAGCTGGTTTGATTACAGGATTACAAGGCAGTGGCTTCCTATTGACTTCCCAAAACAGCCCATGCTTCTCCTTTAACACTTTACCACGAAGCCATTAGAATAAAAAACACAATGGAAGCAAATCAGCATTATCTTCATATCATATTATTTTCTGACATATTCCAATAATCACTGAGGCCTAACAAATAATAGCAATTACAGCAAAATGACAAGTAAATGATCTTAATTACTATAAACAGCCACAACTAGTGCAGGGGCAACACGCTATGGTTACTCAACATCTAAATAAAACTAAACAAAACATTGATTTAAATGATTAATGTAGCTTACAGCAGAAAATATTATTAGTCATGCTGATTAAATCAACACATTCGGGCTCCCACAGAGGATAAGTCAAATCACCAGTGTGTGTGTGAGAGTTTCTTTGCTGTTTGTTTAATATTTGTGTCTATGATGACATTAGCAATCAGTGGAAGGAGTTGAAAATGAAAAATTTGAAGGATAGTAAAGATATTTATAGCGTTACGAAAGATTTCTGTTTGGAGCACAGCTATTTTTGACATCATAAATCATATCATTGTTTCTTGAACACCAAATCAGCATATTCAAATTATTTGTGAAGGATGTGACGGGAATAACGGCTGCTAAAAATTCTAATTTGCATAACAGGAATACATTTGCAATTTGAAAAACTATTATTTTAAACTCAGATCAGATCATATTTCAGGATACTACTGGTTTTATATTTAACTTATTATGAATTGAACTTATTCTATAATGCCGTTGACAAATTGTTTGTGCTTATTTTGGGCATAAATCTATCAAAAATTATTAAATATGTATTTAAAACAAGCAATAAATAAATACATTTTTCAAATATATTATTTTCTTTTACATTTATATTTGAAGTAATTATCTTGTTCATTGTTTCATTGTTTTACCAAAAAACAAGATCAAAATATTACTTTTCTCTTTCTCAATCGGTTTTCTCCTTTTTCTTATACTCTACACATTCTTTAAGCCTATCCTTTTTTCATTGTATCTCTTTCTATTCCTCTCTCAGTCCCTTTTTAATCTTTTATAATCCAGCTCACTTACCCACTCTAAAGTGAACTTTATTTTAGGCTTGTTTTGCAGAGGGGGATTGTTAGAGAAAAAAAAAAAACACTTCTGAAACACGTTTGAAGCAGTTCTTGCTGGGGTCGCAGGAAAACATGTAAATAGCTTTCACCGGCTCAACATGAAAAACATGAAATAAACAAATAGATCAAAACGAGGTCCCTACAGCATAGGTTTTTCGGGTTTCTCTACCTGACACAACAAACCTGATGCATGCACATGCTCACAAATTCCCAAACAGCAGTTCACACATTTGGCAGGCTTGTAAACATTGAAATTACAAATCTGGCATGACCAAAACAGACCCCAAGTCTCAAGGGCCTCTGTTTGTGTGTTTCTCCAGACAGAATGCTCAGATGGATTTGCCCTTCATAGCTGAAATGAGTCACCTGGAAATATATTTTTACCCCCATCAGCCAAGAGGCACTCAACTACAGACGTTTACACACACACGCACAAAAACACATGTGCATAAACACACAAACTTAATATATGCTCAAACAAATCCAGATGTAGGCATAAACATTGTAGCTGCCCGCATGAATGAATATTAAACCCTCTGATTACCCAAACACACACACACACACAAAATCTTGGGCACTGGTTTGACAGCTGATTACTGTGCTCTGTTTGTTTCCAAAGCCAGGCTCCCCCTAAGGATGTCCTATTACACTCAAAGTAAAGTAGAACAGAGAGAGAGCATGCAAGATATGAGGGCTGTCGTAATCCTCTATTAAACTACATTTACAAGTACAGTTTCATTCTGGTATACATGCATTGTTTCTGAGAACAATACGATTTGACTACACCTAAAACGTGTGTTTGTGCATCACATCATAGAGAGAATAGCAAAGTGAACTAATCACTAAATATAAGCACGTCTGTCTTTCTTGAAGAATAACAAGATAAAAGCAATACTGAGTTCCAAACTATGTCATCTCGTCGTACAGACAGTGCTCGTTAGAAAACTGTAACTGCTGTTTCCCCGGGTGAAGCAGAATACAAAGGAATTATTTAATAGGAAATGCCTTCAACTTAACCTTCCATTTCCCTCGAAGGTTGAAAACTTGATGCTTAAATTGTACAGTGTAGAAGAAAGCCGCTCAGCTTATTTAAAAAAAAAAAAAAAAAAAAAACATATTGCGACGATTTAATCCAACAGAAAAATATGTTTTGTCAGAGAAATATAGTGAGAGAAATAGATAGACAGAAAAGCAAGGTAGCAAAATGAATGAGAAATGAAGAGTAAATGGGGGATGGAAACGGAAGTGTGCTTTTCTCAGAGGAGAGAGAGAGAGAGAATTTTACCAGAGGGTAACTGAGCTGTCTAACACTGCAGTCTTACAAACTCCCTATCCTATATGCCTTGCACACACATACACACACAAACTGCAAGATAAGGTAAAAAACACAGAACAAAATCAGCAATATTGTTCAAGTCAAGCAGGATTTCTTTCTAAGTGATAAATAAACCCAAAGCAGCCACAAACCCCACACATCATGTTAAATTGACCATTTTAGTCACCATGTCTGTAAATAACAAATCACCATTTATAACCTTTCAAAAGCCACAATTATCTACACTTCCCAGCAATGCAATCAACAACATCAGCCGTTGTGGCCAAGCAATGCTCTCCTCAGCACTTACACTCTCTCAAGTTACCACTGAGACTCCTGTTACAGTACCTGCTAATGCCAGTAGAAATCCTTCCAGCATAAAGTGATTTACATCGATTGCTAAATGTCTTTACAGAGAAAAATGCAAGTCAAGGGTCAGCTTTCTCTGAAGATATCTTCTATTCTTTCTGTTTTGTCCTCTAACAGGCACTCTCTACACTGACACATTGCCTTCAGCTAGATTTCATAATAGAGCACTACAAAAAAGAGTTAGCAAAACCAATTTGACCTGATTTGATTTCATCCTTATGACCTTAATAGCCCTTGCCTCATTTCCCCATTTCTTCCTCCCTCTCTCCCTCCCCCTCACATCTTTACCTCCCCCTCTTGGTCTTACCAGTGACAGTGACAAGCATTGGGGCCACCAGCGGTCGGTTGTTGTCCAGTTTCCGGCTGAGGCGGATCTCCCCGCTCGTGTGGTTCAACAGAAGCAGGTGTAGCTCATTCCCACGGTCTATGGTGTAATAGAGACGATCGGAAACATCTGGGTCATGGGCTGGTACTCGTCCAATAACCCCACTTGGGAAGGTATTGGATCGATTAGATACAAAATTGTTAAAGATGATTTGAAAGTCTTGCATTTGGGGCCCATTGTCATTCTGGTCAACCAGTCGTATGCGCACCGTGGCACGACTGACAAGTGGAGCTGATGTGGCCTGGACAACAATTACGTACTCGTTCCGCGTTTCGTAGTCAAGGTCAATTAAAGAAGTCAGTTCTCCTGAAAAAATGTCCATTTGGAAGATTTCGGGAATATTTCCTTCTACAATCTGATACATAATCTGAGCGTTTGGGCCCTCATCTGGATCAGTCGCTGTAATTTGAGCAACGACGGATCCAACGGCACTATTCTCCTTCACTAGGACCTCAAAATCATCAGCTGGAAACACTGGAGCATTGTCATTGACATCCATGACACTGACTTGAATGTGTACAGGTGTACGCTGAGGGGGAACACCGCGATCCACGGCAAATGCAGTCAGCTCATAATAGGGAACACTTTCACGGTCAAGTCTCCTGACAGTTCGGACTATTCCTGAGGTTGGCTCTATGGTGAAATCACCATCACCGTCCTCTCCATTCTGGAACGTATACTGGACACGGCCATTAGCATGAGCATCACGGTCAGTAGCGGAGATCTGTAGCACGCTAGTGAAAGGTGGAGCATCCTCACTGACTCCACCCTGATACCTGGGGCTCAGAAACTGAGGTGCGTTATCATTTACATCATTAACATTGACCTCCACGTAAGTGGTGTCAGATTTCTGAGGGATTCCATTGTCACGCGCAGTGATGGCAAGCGTGTAAGTCATTTGGTCTTCGTAGTCAAGTTCAGCTTGAAGTGTGATTGCGCCACTCGCAGGATCAATTCGAAATTGTGGAATATTGTCCTCCAGGTAGTAAGTGATGCGGGCATTTTCTCCAACATCATCATCTGTGGCGCTTATGACCACCACGGTGCTGCCGGGAGGCCGGTCCTCATTAACACTTACTGAATAATGAGCGCTCTGGAACACTGGACGGTGTGTGTTGGCATCTGTGATGTTGACGTGCACCTGACAGGTATCATGGAGAGTTCTGTCAGAGGCAGTGACTGTTAGCACATAGCGGCGCTCCTGTTTGTAGTCCAAAGGCAGTGCTAGGGAGACAAGTCCTGCTCCACCGGCTGTGCTAATTGCAAAGCGATTACGTGTGTTTCCACCGGTGATCTGATATGTGACGGCACTATTTACATCACGGTCCACTGCGGTTACACTGACCACACTTGTTCCAACTGCTGCATCTTCATTTAGTCTGACGTAATACTCTTTTTGTAGAAACTCTGGTCTGTTATCATTAACGTCCATTACTGTGATTGTAACACTAGCTGTGGCGGAAAGAGGTGGGGCGCCATAATCTCGAGCTTCAACGCCAAAGAAGTAATGCTCTACTGATTCCCGGTCAAGTTCTGAGCTCACTGTGACCCAACCAGTGGCAGCGTTGATAACAAATGGTGTATCCGTGCCGGTTCCTGTTAAACGGTATTCCATGCGTGAATTGTCACCGTTATCTGTATCAATAGCTTGTATGTGAAGAATGGAATGACCAATAGGAGCGCTCTCCAACACTGTAGCCTGGAAAGGTGTGGATACAAAGATTGGTGGATTATCGTTGACATCAGTGACCTGAACGCTCACTATTCCAGTGTTGTTGGAGAGAGGTGGACGGCCGTTGTCCTGAGCTCGTAGGCGTAGTGTGTACTCCCGTTCCGTCTCATAATCCAGTGGAGCTACCACCTGGATTTCTCCAGTAACACTATCAATCGCAAACTGTCCTCGGCTGTTCCCACTGATTATGTTGTAGTGCACAGCAGCATTCCCATCTTTATCCTGGTCCGAGGCGCTGACTCTGAGAATTTCGGAATGCGGTCGCACGTCTTCTCTAACTGCAACCACATACCGCTTTTGACTGAATTGTGGAACATTGTCATTTTCATCCAACACAGTGATATGGACGCTAACGGTAGCCGACCGTGGACCCGGCTCTCTCCCTTGGTCACTTGCTTCCACCAACAATGTATAACGTTCATTTGCTTCTCTGTCAACAATACCTCGTGTCGTGATCAAACCTGATCGTGGATCAATCTCAAATGCAGCACGCGCAACAGCTGCACTTTCTCCAATAAATCTGTAGCGTATGTTAGCGTTCGCTGGCGAGTCGAGATCTGTTGCTCGCAGCTGCAAGATAGGATATCCCTCTTCCACGTTCTCTCGAATGGTTTCGCGATATTCTGTTTGCTCAAACACAGGGGAGTGATCATTACGATCAGCCACAGTGATGGTCACCATAGTTGTCCCAGAAAGGCGTGGTGAGCCATGGTCTGTGGCAGTAACTCGGAAGTAGTGCAGGTCCATGTGTTCTCGATCCAGAATGTGTGTGGTGGTGAGAAGGCCAGTAATTGGGTTGATTTGGAAGTAATCCATGGATCTGCTATTCATTAAAGGGGCCATGCTGTAACTGAGTCTGCCTGCCTCACCAGCATCAGGGTCCTCAGCTGTCATACTTATGACTGAGGTACCAGGAGGCTGGTTCTCAGCAACCTGAACCTGGTAGTTATACTGGGTGAAATGGGGATGCCTATTAGCAGCTCTGCGGGAGCGCCCAACAGGAGGCACACCTGTCTGCTCTTCATTGTACTCTTGCTCTTCTCCTCTCTGAACTTCATCGCTCTCTCTTGCTTTTTGTTTCTCACCGTACAGAGCTTTTTGTGTGTTTCCCACCCCATCTAGAGTCTGATTAAGCTCACTCTGCTCAGTCCACATTCCATCTTTGTTTTCATAGCTTTTTCTGTCAGACTGAGAGGTGCCATTGCCTTGACCTTTTTCTTCTTCTTTTAGTAAATGTGTCTCTTCTAACACTACCTCTTCCTTTGTGTCTTCTGCAATCACCCACTCCATGCTTTCCTCCCTTTCTCCCTCTACAGGCTGTCTGTCACCCTCCCCCGTTCCCTCCCCTTTCACCCCGCCCTCTATCTGTCCCTCCCTCCTACCGCACTCAGTCGCGGCTTCCAGCTGCTCCTCTTGCTGACTGACACCCTCAGCTTGTAATGACACCCGTTTACCGGATTTTAATTGCGGCCGCGTGGCTTCCCCATCGGCGGTTAAGCTGTCGTAGTCGCCACACTCTGCACGAGCGCTGGAGCAAGGATAACGTGCGCTTTCCCCTCTTATAAAGTCGCGCTTTTCACTGTCAGGAACATTTTGGGTTTCATTTGCATTTTGATCATCAGGGCTGCTGTTGTTGTTGTGGTGGTTATTATTAAGATTCTTGGCGCAGTTGTTGTTATTGTTACTGTTCCAATTTCTCAGCAGCAAACTTTGAGTAAAGTCACTGGAGTGAGCGAGCTCACGCAGAGAGATTGGCGCTGTCCACTGAGAGGGTGCTGAATCTTCTCGCGCGTGAATGTGTGAGTCACGAAAACGATTAGGAAAGTTAGGCTCGAGTAAGAGGTAGATATGTGATGCATTATGACCCCTTGTAGAGCCAGCAGCAGATGAGTCAGAGTTGTGTACACCACCGATATACAACTGAGCAGCGCTGATTCCAGTTGATCCATTATAATGAGCCTTTCTGTCATTAAAGCGAGACTCAGTCCTGACGTAGACAGTCTGTGGCATTAAATAAGACTTTTGTGATCTATTCCGATCCGACTTTGCATGCACAAATTCTAATTTCGAGTTGTTATTTGAAGATGTGGTGTTTGTGTTTTCTCTTGCCTGCCTAACACAAACAGCGTAGCGCCTCAGAGAGATGTTGAACCGGTGCCAGTTACTGCTGTGCCAGTCTGGATGCCTTTCAGAACAACCTGTGATCCGGTGTGACTCGAGACAGCTGCTTGCTTCGCTTCCAAGCTCTAGAGAGAGTTGCCACGCGCACGGTCCCGAGCACCCGCGGGGATTCCTAAAGCCTGACCCGTTCCAGCCCTCTCTGGTGAGATCGATAACATTCACGGGGCCTGAAAGGGGACGGTCCACTGTCGCTTTGCACAATTTATTGGCGTCCGAAAGCACATTAGAATAAGAATAGGCTTTTAATAACGGATGAGTTGATGTCTTGGCAGCGGCAAACTCCCGTTTTGGGTGACATGGGCAGTGGTTGGGTCTGGATTGGCTATCCACGGTTCTACAGCTGTCCAGCACGCTTTGTGCAATGACCCTGTCCGTGTCGAGGCGCGTCTGTGGCCGCGAGAGCGTTCTAGTCCTTTGTATAGTCCTCTTTTTGCCATACTGAACCGGAGAGGCGATAACACGAGAAACAACGCCCTTCTCTCCACTGCCACCGTTACTCCAAGTAAGCTGGTGATGACAGCGTCCGGTGTGCGCCGCCGGTTCTGATATCCATGCACTAGAATTCCGGTAATCAGGACTCAACGGAGCTGACGAGGTTCCCGCTGCACAGGACCGTGTACATTGCGCTTCCCGTCCACGCGACCGTAGCGTCCGTGCAGGGTGGATCTTCCAGTCGCCCCCAGCCAAAGCCCCCGTTACCGTTTCGTCGGGCAACCTGGTGATTTGAGCGTCTCCGGGGGCTGGGTGGGTGCACAGGGAGCGGCAGAACGGCCCCGCTGCACTCCTCGGGATAACAGTGAACAAAGAGCTGAGGAGAAGGAGAAACAACAGCGGCGAAAGCGAGCCCAAGTCCAGTAGCAGTGCAGCCATTAGTCTGGTGAAATCCTTTCTCTCTCTCCCCCCTTTCTCCCCTCTCTCTGAACCCAAGTGTCTCACTTTCTCTCTCCAAACGCCGGCTAAGTGGCCAGCTCATCCACCACCGCCCGACTCCTTCCGCCGTGCTCCCCGGTCGCTCGGTGATCCCGGGAAGCTCGCATCTACTCTCGGTGTTTGGTAGAGCTCCGGCTAGCAGCGGCACGAGCGCAGCATCTCTCATTCACATCCAACATGGCTCACAGAGAACCCGGTGCTACCCTCACTCCTCCCCCTCTCGCTTCTTTCTTTCTCTCCTCTCACTCGCCCTCTCTCTCTCTCTCTCTCTCTCTGAGACGGGAATGGTTTGTTCCAGTGTGCGCAAGGCTGTTTCCTCACTCAGATGACGCCATGTCCACCGCTGGAGAGGTACTACAGCCTACAACCTATTAATATCAAAGTGAAAACAATAGAAGTTAATTCAATATGGAACATGGAGATGGAACAGAATTTATATATTTTTTAAATCCATACATTTAATTCAAATTATGTTAATACGTTCTTGCATTGCTTTGTATTGATATATTTTATAACAACACCTCTGACAGAAGGCCACATGGTATTATCAGTGACTTTTACAGTGGCTAAGATAAAATGAAACACATACATGGAACAAATATACTCCAAGAAACATTAGCCTAACAAAACAAGAATACAACATACGTTATGACTTATAATTTGTATTTACGTTTTTACTATAGGCCTATTTCATAGCGAATTGTAATTTAATGTGCAGTTAAATATATGTTATAATTTCCTGCAGCATATGGTAACTTTAAAGCATTTTATTTTTTGCAATTTATTCAAATCTGTTGTAAATATATATTTATTTATCCACATATTAAACATTTAACCAAGCACAGCATATTCTTTATTTCTTCTGTGCGAAAAAACACACACAGTATATTAACGTCAGTTGGGTTTGCGTGTAACAATCAGCCAGTGTCCACCTGTGACGTCATGTCTTATTCACTGAACAATTTCCTGAGCTGTTTTTATTATTATTTTATTCAATGCTCTGAATTCATATCACCCTTTCTTTCTTCTGCCAGTTTTACCTCCCACACGGTAGACACGGTCTCATTTTGAATGCATTGTTTGACACGGAGACATTTTTTAACTATGATTTCTCTCCTGTTTTAAATCACACTGCATGTGGGTGAATCTCGGAGGCGCGTGTCACAGCCCCGCATGCATGGCGGATGTGAAATGCACGCTTAGTCAGAAATAGACTTGCGCGTTACAAAAACCAATCTGTGTCTCGCACAGTCTGCCTGCCACTGACACGGTTGGAACAAATCCACGGATGTTGAAAAATTCATACTGCTCAATTATACCGTGCGCGCGCACACACGCCCTCGCTCTCTCTCTCTAGATAAGCTGCCCCTCGTGCCCCACTGTTCTCGTGCTCTAGTCTGAGCTGAGCAGAGCTGGCTGTAGTAAAGGGCTTGTGCTTTCTGTGTGCAGTTACCAGTGGTGTCGTCTAAGCAGAAAAAGATGATTTGCGAATTTTCCTCGTTGACTGTGGAGGATGAGATTCATGTCTAGTCTTTAGTGCTGCGGGTGTGCTTGTGTGTGTCTAGACGCTTGATGGTATTATATCACACAGTCACGGCAGCCCTAAATCACATTAAGCGAGGAGGAGAGGAATTCCCATAACTGAGAGCTTCCTCTGTGAAACCTGACTGATAGACTGATGGGTAACTCCGATCAGCCCGCCTGCGATTTACCAGCTTGCCAAACAGCCTCTGGAGAGAGCTATCACATTTAGTGTTACTCATCATTCCCCAAATAAAGTAGAGTCCATAATTCAAATTTGTGCATGTCATGAAAACACATATGGCCTACATTTTGGCTCTGCACATTTCTAAATGCCTACACTGGGGGATGACGATAAGACTTTCTATTCACTATTTTTATTAGGGTTTTATTATTGTAGCTTAAAAAGTAGAGCATGACGCCAGACACAGCAAGGTCATGTGGGTCTGATTACCATGAAATGTAAGCACTTTAAGTCACTTTTGAGCATTCGCCAACAAAGTCAAAACACTTTGAATTAAAACATTTAACAATAATGTCTAAAGTAAAATTAAGTTGGATCAAATGTGAATGCAACTAAGACAAAGTCATAATAGGGGTACATTGAAAAAAAATTAAAACAAATTACAAATGTAACAACAAAACATTACAAATGTTTTGGGAAAAATGCTAAATCTAATGTGAAAAACGTCTAATTATATTAATAATACGTAAGGTACAGTAGCTGTTTGTAGTAATGTTTAGGTATTGGGAAGGGTTAAGGGATCTATCATGTAGAATAAGGTAGCAATACATACTTTATAAGCAACTAATAAATGGTCGATATGCTAGTAATATCCATGCTAATAAGCAAGTTAATAATTACTAGTGTTCCCTAATATAAAGTGTTACAAAAAAAGCTCAAAACCATTGATCTGATGTACATCTTGGATCAATAAAAACTACATAGAAAAAAAAAACCTCTACATCACTAACTAATTTGTGATCTGAATCAAATGTGACCACAACAATGTGTGGAACCCAAAAAATGACCTCATTTAAAATGTTTTTCAAAAAATCCCTGAACCATTAAAAAAAATTAATGCAACACCTGACTGTTCAGAACCACAGACAGCGCTCCTGTGCTCAGTTGGTGTGCTGCTTACTGCTGAGATCCGTGGCTTCAGTCTCACAGGTGCTGGTATCTGTAGATTTTTGAGGTTAGAATTTACAGTTTAAAAAAAAGAGTCACGTGTATTTCTGTGGTCCAAAACCACAAGGACTTTAATATCAAGTGCAATCTTGTTTTATTCATGCCTGTAACGACGTTGACACTAAATATAGTGTTGCTATAAAATTATTAATAAGACGCCTGTCTGCACAAGACTAAAAAGACAATATATTCTATACAGCTTTTATGGATGTAGGTTGCAAGATGAAAAGAGAGAAACAGAGAGTGAGAGCTCTAATGGGCTGATTTGTAATCCCCCAAAATCCAGCCTGCGGATTACAGGGGTGCACACTTCACAGACGCACCTGGGGGCCCTTAACAGTCATGAACACACATTCACGTTCAGGTAAGCTTTCAGCTACAAGGCCGCAGCTATTCTATGAGTTACCATGGGAACGGCAAGAGTAGGGGGTACGTTCCATCAAGAAGAGGGGTTTGTGTTTGTGCCTCACCACTGCTGTCAAACTGTAATTGCTCGCATCCGGTGGACCCCTTCCCCCCCACACACACACAACCCTGCTGTCCTCTTAGCTCACCCTGCTAACCCCTCCCCTGTGGCCACAGCAGCAGGTGGCCTCGGCCCAGTGAGCATCTGTCACGGCTGGGCCTGAACGGGCAGGCGGCAATAATACATATTCACAAGAGAGAGGGACTGACAGATAATCACACACATACTGTGATGGCCATTTTATATTTGCTATCGCCTATATACATGTCTTTTTTTAAGCATGGGTGCTTGTATTGACAACACAGTAAGTGAGGTATAAATAATGCACAATCACTTCGTACATAGCAACAGAGACAAATCTCAAGCATTCTCTTTCTCTGACACCTACACACACTTTAATCTGTCTCTCAAAATACTACTGCCTCCTCAAGACACAAAGAGAGCCCTTGAGATACGACTGAAGGCATATGGTGTCAATTGGGTGGAGCGTGCTGAGACTGTTACCCCACCAAATATGTGTGAGCGCGAACTAATTAAAATTATGCGCACGTAAACCGAACCTGAATATTCAATGTGGCTTCCATACCCGGAATAAGCGAAACAAGCTTAGAACACGCCCCCACCCTCGGACCCGTTCCCGGCCGTCTCGCGCCGCTGTTGCCCGGGAGCATGGTGATGTCATTAGCAATTTTAGAGGATTATGGGATTATGAACACTGTATGTTCGTTATCTGCCGCATGGTTATTGGATTTCGACATGGAGCTCTCGTAATTTAACTTCTGAATGACTCTTAGAGCAGAGCGCGTGCTCTCTAGCTCACTCGTTAACATGGAATATGCGAAAAGTTGGAATGAGTCCATCCGCGCCCACACGTGCACGCACACGTACCCTTCAAAACGTGTTATCATCGCATTACTGACGCATCACTCCCATTTCATAAACAAACACAGCAGTCTGCTCTTCGCAGTCTATTCCGACAAAATGTTGAATCATAGCAAAGAAATATAAGTGCAAAGGAGCACACAAAAAGCTGGATGATAAATACTAGTTATCACAGAGTAATGTGCTGAATGAAATTACTGTATAGTAAAACGTAAACGTAAGAATGGAATAAAAGAAAAATATACTTTATATTTATAAAATAGTCTAAAGTATTATAATTCTGACTAAAATAGGCTATTAAATACTTTATGCAATATGTTAAAAATAGTTTATATACTATTTTAAAAATTAATAGTATTGCAAACCTAAAAGAGAAGAAGAAAGCACAAGAAAAGCTGTAGGCACATTTTTAGCTTAAACTGCTTTCTTCACCTTGTCTCAGTGATTGGTTGCTAATATATATCGGCTTGCTGAGTTTTCAAATACAGCAAAATCAAAATTACATTTTTGAATTTAAATATTTGATTTTAAATAATAAAGTTGTCTGCAGCTTGTGATTCTTTCAGGTTGTAAATACTTTGACAAACAATTTAAAGCTACATCATTTTAAGCACTTTTACCAGACTGCACTGTCACTTGGAGGATTTCTAATTCTTTATACTGAGGGAAAAATAAGAGAGTGGTTTGTAAAGCTTGTTTAAAAAGACCTGGTAAACAAATGATGCCAAACGATGTGAGAGATTTGTGCCACTGAGTGCTGAAGTGAGACGAGAGAGAGTGTGTGTGTGTGTGTGTGTGTGAGCTAATGCTGCTGAAAGGGGGAAGGTTGTTTATAGGCCAGCTGTGAGTTGTCTCTTAGTCAGCCAGTGACCCAAATCAGCAAAAAAAAAACAAAAAAACAAAAACAGGGAGAGAGATATGAGAGAGAAAAAGAGAAAAAGGCAGGAGAAATGACAAGTTAATAGTATGAAGGTAAGAGTAAAATTGACAGATAGATAGACAGGGAGAGGTGACATTTAAAAAAAATGGCAGAAAATAGTTATTTTAATGCAGTTATAAATATTTTCTTGCTCTTATCACCTTCTCCTAGCATTCAAAGACACAGCGCAGACGCAGCAGATTCTGTATGTTGATATAAACACTGCATATATGAAACTGCACCTCCCATGCTAAACTACAGAGAATCAAAACGAAAAAATACAAATGATTAAAATATGTAATATTTACACATTAAAAGGACAAGCACAAATACACATTTTACTTAATTCAAATAAAATGTAAAACACTAATAATCAAAGAAATATAATTCAATATTTATATATTAATATTAATAACCTCAGCACTACATAAAACCACGTGGGGAAAAAAGTATACATATATTAAAACATCTGAAAACTGAAAAAGAGCTTCTAATGCCAGCTCTTATGCCAAGGGTGCAATTTAATGAAAAAGAATTGGCTATGTGCCTTTATTACCCTGAAGATTATGTCATATTATATTAATGAGAACAAATCTTACTGGATCCTATTACATCTAAAGAGGAGGAGCACATTAATTTGTTCCAGCATGGGATATAAATGCCTTTATAGAGCAGCCATGTTTTAAACACGCTTCAGTCATAAGCATCTGAGCTCTTCCGAGTCTTCCCCGATAGGAATCAGAACTAATCCTGTTTGAGTGTGAATAGAATGTTTGGACCAAATTCAGATCGTCTGGAAGCCGCTCTAGTTGTGCTTGGAGTGAAATTGAACTGAGATTAAAGTGGATTAGCATCAGATGAGAGAGGTATCGTGCTGTCTTATTTAGGATTTAGACCTGCTTAGACTCCAATCCAGCTAGTTTCTCACCAAGCTGCTGGATCTGAAGCCATGCCTATGTAAGACACACACACACACACACACAGAATTATTGTATATGATAATACAATTTCTTGCCTATATAGGACACACACACAAAGCATTATGATAATACAATTTGGTTTCCATCTGTCCATCTATCTAGATAAATGGCTGGCATGTAAAAAAAAAAAGAAACCAGCAAAATATATATATATTTTTAAATTTCTCTAAGACTTATTCCCCTGGCTTCAAACACACAAATTCAAATTCAACAAACACATCATGGTGGTCTGAAGAACACCTGTTGCTTATTATTCTTAACATAAATGGCAATCTTTTTTTTTTTTTCATTTTTGGGGTCTTGTGGGGACAACACTCACATTTTAAGATTTGTTATCTTCAGAAGACCAGGTAGATTGCTTTCTCTGAAGGAAGGTCTGTGAACAAACATTTGTAACTAAAAGTCAGGAAATGGTTAGTAGGTAATTCAAACCAGTTTTTATCAGCAGAGGTACAGGTAAAAAGCAAGAGAGAAGGAAACAGAAAGAAAGAGGAAGCTGTTGCACTAGGTCCTTATCTGTTAACGCACACATACACACAAGCCTGTCCTATCATCCTGTTTCCTCAGCAGAACTTGCTCTCAATTTAAAAAATTATTTTAAGCATCTCTGTTTGCAACACTATGTCAAAGTAACACATTCAAAGTATGACACAGATTCATAAAGCAGACAGTTTTTCTATAAACAGCCTACTAGTATTTCAAAAAAAAAAAAAGCAGCAGCTCCCCCACCTTTTTTGTTGATGGTTAAAGAAAGATCACATGAGGTTGTTCTGACACAGTTTTAAATGACAGATTTGTGCAGTCTCAAAGATCTCAACCCATCAAAAACGATTTCAGTTCTAGTCTAAATTTGTCAAACTATCAAAAGTTTCAGCTGAGAGATCTACATCAAATACGTTGCCGCAATCTCTAAGCTTCAGTTTGATAGAGGGAACCCAAAGGCTTTGAGTAAGATTTTTTCCAGCATGTTGTTGGGATACACACACACTCTCTCTTTATCTCTTTCTCTCTCTCACACACACACACACACAGGACTTCACTTGGAACCACCAGAAGCTTGACAGACTCCAGTTTTGTTTTAATTAGATGCTGCGGTGAGGCAGACTGTTCTGGCAACCCTGCAGTCTCTGCTGATATCTGATGGGATTAAACAAGGAATATAAAAAAATTAAGTGTGAAAACAGTAATGTAATTTATCACCTTTAGATTGCATTGGGTGCTAAGGTAATAATATCAGAAGGCATATAATAAGAGTAAAAATTTTGCTATGCAACACCTGCCAGTATTATATTAACAGTATGTTTCTTGAGCACCAAGTCGGCCTATTAGAATGATTTCTGAAAGCACATATGGCACTGAAGACTGGAGTAATGGTGCTGAAAATTCTGCTTTACCATCACATGAATAAATTATGTTTTAGGAAAACAGTTATATTAAATTGTTATAATATTTAAGACCAAATAAATTCTGACTTCCACTGAGGTAATAGTCATTCTGAGACATGAGTCTTTGATTTGACTCATTCTCATCAGTGTACAAAGTGTAATTCTAAGAATTCAGCACAAGTCATGTTTTGAACAGACTTCAGACAACAGCTCAAGGGCATGAGTCGACTCGACCCTGATATGAATCACAACTAATCCTGTTCGAGTGTGAACAGAATGTTTGAACTGAATTCAGATTTCCTAGAAGCCTGTTAGTTGTGCTCAGACTGAAAATGAACGAGGATTACAGTGGATTAGCACCTCCTGATAAAATTATCGGCCAGCTGGCAAGAAGCCCCCCTTTTATTTACCCGACAACGCCAGCTTATACTTATATATGGTGCTTGGTGGCTTGATTTCATACCTTTCTAGTCAATACTGCAAAAGAAAATGATTGCTTGCTAGTGTGACACTTAAATAGTAACGATTTGTCTTATTTGACTTATTTCCTGTCTAGGTTTCCACGCCAGTCACCAAGAACAACATTCATCAATATCACTCTGCTCTATCGTCCCCACCCACCTTTTCTTCCTCTATCTCCTCCTATCTCTGGCAACTACAAAAATCATTCAATTCCCATGGGCACCTCTGACCTCATTCATTCATCTCGCTCTCACACACACCTCTTGAAAAGACAGCAGTTTTGCTTGTAGCGATTACACAGCATACACTTCTTCATTCTTTGAACTCCTTTCATGCACTAGTCTCCTTTTTCTCTGCCTCCTTTCATCTCTCCTCCCTCTTTTGTCTTCAAGGTAGAGATGCCCGGCAGTGATGACTGACAGCCTAACCAGCCCTAAACCACATAGGAGGGAGAAATTCAGCAGTGAGATAATAAGACATGATTACCCTCTAGTGGCTGAACAAAGCTATTACACTTTCCTAAACCTGTCACGTCCATATCTACATGTGCATTCTTAGCATGCAGACATCTGTGGTTACTACTGGACAGATTGGCTGGCAGTATTCTAGAGTTTTAACCAACAGTCAGAGCACTGAAAACTGGAACCAGTTTATAGCCATGTGGCTGCTATTAATGTTCAGTCCTGCAACTGAGCACTACTGTCATTAATTCATTATTCATCACCCTCATGTTGTTCCAAATCCACAAGACCTTCGTTCAACTTTGGAAAACACATTTTTAATTTTTTTCTCTTTAGGAAATCTGAGAGCTATCTGACTCGTGACATCACTGGTTTTTGTTTTTGTGGACAAAAAGCATTTTCCTAGCTTTGTAAAATTAAGGTTGAATCACTGAGGTCATAAATCTTCATGTCCTTACTACATTTCTGGACCTTGCGTTCCAGTCTATGCAGAAAAGCTCTCAGAATTCATCAGAAATATCTTAATCCATGCTTCGAAGATAAACAAAGGTCTAATGGGTTGGGAATAACATGAAGGTGAGTAATTAATGACAGAATTTTCATTTTTGGGTGCACTATTCCTTTAACACATACTTCTTTTAAAAGAAGAATTTCTGTCAGACCACTTGTAAATATTATGAGATGTTGACCTGTCTGGTTCATAATTCTGCTTCCACCTAAAAATAAATTTATATCTAAACCACACAATGCACATACGAGTTATTACAAGTACACTTACGAGTCATTTATTACCAGAAATTAACGAGATCTTAACTGCCAATGACAAAAAGTCTAAAATATTTAAATATGGCAGAACAAATGGCCCTGTATTTTTTTCTACACTGCCATTTCAAAGGTTTGGAGACAATTTGTATTTAATTTGAAAAAGTTGTATTTAATCAGAAAAAAACAGTAAAATAATATAGTGATATGTAATTTATTCCATGATTGCAAAGCTAAATTTAAAGTGTCATTCTACATAAACCATTCTAATATGCCGATTTTGTGATTGTCAAAAATAATTGTTCTTATTAACAATATGGCAAACAGCTGTGGAAAGCGTAATTATTTATTTTAGGATTGTTTATTGAACAGAAAATTTAAATAACAGAATTTATTTGAAATAGAAATAATCTGTAATGATACAAATATCCTTACGCTTTTGATCACATTTTATATATATATATATATATATATATATATATATATATATATATTTGATCACATAAATAAAAATCTAATTTTATGAGACGAATACTACGTTAACACATTTTTTTATCTTTTCTTTCTGAAATAAACATGACAAAACTAATATATTCTATATTCTATATCAATATTACTTATACAATTGCTAATATTAAAAATAAACAACACATTTACATGTATTAACCTAAATTAAATGTTAATATCTAATAAAAATCTATTCTATAAAAACATTTTAAATTGCATAAATTAACATTAGATGTATTCCCAACAAACAAAAAATAAATAATAAACTACATAAATGAAAAACAAAAACAGTTGTTCGCTGTTGACTACCTACTCCATTAACTGATGTTAACTAAATAACCCTCACTGTGTAGTCTCATCATTAAAATAAATAAAAGTCTTGTGTACGCATAGATAGTCAAACATTTGCATGCTTGAAAAACATCCAGTTCAGAGGTTAAGGCAGACGCTCTTTTAATTATGAAGTCTCTGCGGGTTGCTGCTTTTTAAATACATTGAGTGAAATCACAACTAACAAAAACTCTGAAGGGTGAGAATGTTACACAGTCACTCTAAATGTGTTAATTAACTCTCAGGGCTTTGAATACTGTGTTGCGTATGGCACAGACCTTTGAAACTCCAGACACAGAGAGAGTACTGAAGCATCTGAAATGTATGGCATACAAGGAATCTCAGTACTACACCTGTACACTTACAGTAGCATAAACCGTGAGGGACACTGAGGGAAACTTGAGAATTAAGACTTTATATTTGATACAGATAACACTATATTCATATTAAAAGAAGTAGCATGCCAGATCATGACATTTCAGGAATGCCAAACGATCGACAATCCATGCAAACATGATTCCTAATCATAAACATTGGTGACAGATATTTGTGTGTGAGAACAACTGTGTTGCATTGTCAATATGTGTTCAGCGTTGAACAAATAGAGATGCGCACTTACACCAATTAAACATTATTACATAGAATACCTATTCATGCACGAGGGCAAAATCTATGAATGTGGTGCAAGGAGAATTCAATCCTCCGTAAAAGAAAGCATATTTTGTTGACATTTTTAGGGGTAAATTTTTAGACTAAATGTTATTTATTGAATGAAAGAGTGAAGAACGACAGATTTATTGAGCTCTGTCCCACCTTCTGTATGGCTATTAGTGGTAAAACAGTCTTTTTGGAGGGCAAGAGGAATATTAGGCTATGAGGAAGGTATCTAAGGTGTAATAACTGAGAAAAATGGAAGAGTGCTGGCTGTTAAAGGAGGGAGTTTGTGGCTGTTAGTGTATAATGTCTGCACTGGAGATGCTATAGTTGGGGAATTGGGGGAAGGTTAAGGGAGTGCAGGGCGCTGTGGTAAATTTCTCTTAATGCTCTCAACAACAATAAACGACAAAACATCTGATTAAAAAGATGAGGCAGGGGCTCCTAGAGAGAGAGAGAAAGGGAAAGAGAGGAAAGTTAATGGCCCTGAACTTGTTTAATTACATTTATCACCGTTAATGCTGATACACACAGAAATATGCAAAATACATATTAAATCATGTTAAACAAACGAAAGCTTGAAAACTAAAACTTGTAATTATTTTGTTCGGAGGGTCTAACAGAGTCTAAAATATCCTCATATAAACAGAAACATAAATTGATTCACAAACAACCACACAAGTCCATAACGCCTTACCCCAAGAACGTGAACTCTGTTGTAGTAGGAGCTAAAATCTTTACTGAGAGACACCAAGAATCTGCACACCTGACAGATAAATACACACATTTCAGTTAGGGAGTGCTTTATTAATAAAGCCAAGACAGCTGATAGAATAAGAGATATATCTGGTCGAGATTAATAGGAATCAACGTTAATCAAATCAATTCTGCAAGTCTATCTGAGAAACAAAACCTTTATATTCAAAAATAAGTAAATAAATAAAGTACCTGTTCAGTCCTTATATTCACTCTGGCTGTGCCGCCGTCATGTTCCAGGATCTGACCCGATTGGTCCAGCAACTCAGAGAATGGAATGAGGTAATTGAAGAGAAGAAGCCACTCCCCCTAAAGATGAAATAAAAATATTTTCATCATATAAACAACTTTCTATTCTATACATTTGGCATATATCTTTACACACAGCAACTGAAAATCCCTTAGAATACTTGAATAAGGATACAACAAATAAGCAAAATTAGCAAAAACATTATCATTAGTTTCATGTTGCTTTACCTCCTCTTTTAGGGCAGAAAAGTCTAGCTCTGTGCCTCCAGGGATTTCTGGATAAAGACCTTTTTAAAGTTCAAAAATAGAAACAATATTGCATTACTACTTAACATTCATGAATCAAATAGAGAAATATGGGCCCAATAGAGAAATATGGGAATTGATTTCTCAGTTGCAACTGTACACTGCCCCAAACAACATAACCAATCAGACTACAACAACTCTACTGCACATTCACAGTAAAAAAAGTATTTAACTTTTCTATTCCTTTAGTTTGGAACAGAAACTGGCAGTGAAAAACAGCATTTTGCCTAACAAAGTGTAAATTTTAAACATGTATACAACAAGTTGTTAAGATTTGGGTGTAGTCACTGCATGTGCTTGAAAACTCCACCACTACTACAGTATCATAATAATATGACATGAAGCATGAATCAAAAGCCAAGAACACTATAGTGTGTGTGTGTGTGTGTGTGTATGTGTGTATTACCTTGTTCCACCCCTTTCTCATAGCTGCTGAAAAGTGTGTGAAGACGAGCGCAGTTATACATGACAAAGACTCCACCCCTGGGGCCCTTTGTGGACACACCACTGTCCTTCTGAACATCTAAGGTTACCTGAAAGACAGCTGTCAATAATCTCTAATGCAGGAAAACACAATTCTACGCACACTCACATACACAAATAACACTCACTGGACTTGTGTGCACTGTGGACAGCAGTTCAAACCTCACGGTGGCTGAGGTCATCACTCTAATGATGTCATCCCATGTCTGACCTAAAAAAGTGAATTGATGGCACGGGCACAAATCAGCTGACATCTGGTAATGACATGCATTCTGGACTATTTCTTTAAGACTTCAAGCTGTAAAAGACATGTTCTAAAAATGAACAGATAAACATACCTTCAACTTGGTCTCCGTACTTCATCTCTGAGGCCTCTTTCATCTGAGCTTTTCTTAACCTACAGCCAACCATATAACACTTTAATAAGACTTATAAGGTTGATAGAACACAAAGAGATGATAGAGAGTTGCTGTTCTAAAGTTTTGCCTTACTGAAGATACTGAGCTGCATTCATCTGAATTCCAGGAGTCTTAACAGGACCACAAATCACCAATCTCTAACAGAAAACAAAAGCAATTATTCATGCATTCAATTTTGACTTGATATTGTCTTAAAACTTTTTGCAACTTATGTGGGTTTCATTTATTGTCTTTTAGATTTCATGCCATCAATATACAACTTAACACATAAAAATATACAAATTAAATCACTTTTACACACATACATAGTTATACACACTTTTATACAGATTTACAAACATGCTCTTCCAGGATAAGGAGAAAAAAATATTAAGAGGAGGATTAAGTGTTAATTAAATGCTTTCTTAATTAGCATGATTTTTGCCCAATTCCAACTGCTACTATTTAGGAAAGAGCAAATCATGGTTAGTAGCTGTGATATAACTAAAAGCTACTGGCTACTAAAAGAAAATAAAGAAATGAAAGGAAAAAGATTGATAAGTCCTTTGATAAGTCCAACCAAAACTTCCTGTTACATGACAGTAAATATAAAACAGAAAGCAATTGTTTGATATGTAAAGCACGCTGGTACAGCTGATCAGTAAATGTGTCTGTGTGAGCAGAGAATGTGAAACCTGCACTGCCGTTGCACCCGCGGCTCTCCATAACATGGCTGTTTGCTGCTGACGAAATTCATCCTGACAGGAAGTGACATGCAGGACTGTTGTCGTAGAGATCTAAAGTAGAGAAATCCATTACAACCAACCAACTAAAATATGGTCACTCAAATCAGACAGACATAATCCAGACAGAGGGTCTATTTGACTCACAGGGAAATCTGTGGTAGCACTGTCCAGCTGGGCCAGATGACACAAACCTTCTCTCTGCACTGAAAACAGAGAAATCACTGACTTATGCACAATACAGAGGTACAAACTAAGGTTATCCAACAGTTTATCACAGAAACACTAAAACAATCCCTGTAAAAAAAAAAATAAAATAGATAACAGATGAACAAACGTGAAATTGTTTCTTTCTTTTCAACTTTCTACATACTCATCACAATGCTAGAATGTAACAAACCAAATGTAAAAGTTCAGTGTGTTAGTGCAGTAACTATCCTTTCTAGCACAATTTCTTTTTCATAAGGAAACACGTCCTCATAATGCGAATGGTAACATAATATAATATAATAGCATTTTTGGCCTGCTGTCCGGGGAGTGAGCTGGGAGCCCAGCGGACTCTGAGTCCTAGTAGTTGTAACCCTTGCAAGGGTAGAGTTCAGCGTCCGGCTCGGTCCCCGCGTGCCAACCCCCAGAAGGTAAGAGAACAGGTCTATTTAAAGTGGAAGTGAAAGCATCTGTTTGGGTAATTCGGATAAGGTTGATTGAGGAAATGCAGTGGCCGATTACTCGTACATGTTTCTCCCAAAATTTTGTTTATCAACATCCCATTTTTACTGTTTTGTCTAGCTTTTCAAAGAAAAATAAATATATAAGTAAATATTTAAAAATACATATGTAACACTAAACATTTTTAAATATACTTTTAATATACTATACCAACAAAGCACAATTTAACTAATAATAATAAAATTACAATTAGTAATTTAGGAAACAGCATTTCTCTGACACTTTTAAATGCCTTTACACTGCCAACAGGTTTGCTGCATTAGTGCGCATCTATATTTGATCATATCACATCCTTGTCGGTTAACAAATCTGTAAAAACACATACTTTTTTTTTTTTTAAATCAACTTTGTGCATATATTAGATCATGGAAAAGTCTAAAGGCAAATTTCCAACATCGACTTACGAGTGATAAATTTAATAAATACACAATAGCTTATATATATATATATATTGCATTACTAGGTAAATTTACAGTGTGATGCATTTTAATGCATCATACGTAAAACAATAATGAGCAACAAATATCTTGTACTGTATTGGTCGACGATAGGGTTAAAATATTTATAAAACAAAATACAATTAAAATCTTAACATCAACCTTTTTACTCATGCAAGACTAATAACGACATTTACTTGGCAAACAAACACAAATCTTGTATATATTTAACCCATTAGATAATAATCTAATAAACACATTACAACCCACCTGTGCAAGTGCCAAGACTGGGATCATACCCCTGAAGGTTCTCGTCCTGGACCACTTGTTTAAGATTTATCCTAACTTCCTCTTTTATGCCTCTTCTCTCTCCCTCTATTTCTTCACCTCTGCTTCTCCTTTTTCCTATCTCCATCTCTCTGTCTCTGTAGGTTGAGTTCTCTAAAGCTTTTTTCATCTTCTCTTCCCTGTCCTCATTGGTCCAGCTGACAGGAACTGTAGGCCAATCAATGCCTAGTGTTTTCAGAAAGTTGACAACGTCACTGTCCTGTGGCAAGGCTGGACAAAAGGACACGGTGTACCTAAATAAATAAAGGAAAATGCATTAACAAATTTATGTTATGATAATATATTTATTGGTGATTAAATATATTCTCATGAAAGTCAAAGAACACACCCTTGTCTCTTGAGCTGTGCCCCGAGGTGGTCGGCAATGAGAACAGTTCGTAGCTGTCCCAGAGCTAGTGTATCGGGAGATGGCACGGCTTGTTTGATGTGGAGGGCAGGGCAGTTAATGAGGACACAGCCTTGTCTCTCAGCAGCAGGTGTCAGATATGGTGTTATTCCACATAAAACACCTCTGAATGCTGCACAGCGATCCACACATACGCGCAGGCCTTCTAGTGTCACCTCAGTGGCTCCTATTGGCAATACGCCACTGCCACGAAGAGAGCAAATACCACTGAGAACATCAGAGGGAACCTGAAAACACACACAATCATGAAATAAACAAGTAACAATTGTAGTGTAGCAGCCCAGAGACACCCCAATAAATCAAAACATTTGTTGAAAACAGTATAAAGTGATTTGAAACACAAAAGATTGCCTTTTCAAGTCAAAGTGAAATCTCAACTGACAATTCTTATTTTTGGAATATTGTAGTGTAGAGTGTTTATTATAAAATATTATCTTTGCATATTACTTTTTCTAAATAATATCTTTAATCTAAAACAATCAATTGCCAAATGACAAAATGAAGCCCCCACCCTACAACTTTTGTAGCTTGGGAAGCTGTTGAACTATCAGAAGAGACAAGGCTTTCTGTTTTTATGCCAACTTTAAGAACTCAAGATGAGGTCAGATTCACTGATGATCTATGAAATTTTTGAAATTATTGAAAGATCTGGTGTTTCGTGTGAGGGTGAAAAAAGCTCCTTGTGCATATGGTCAATGAGTGCATATTTCTATTTCGTCTAACAAATGTGCCGTTCTTTTGAGTCTGTGTATCGCTTTTTGCCAATGAAATTTCACCAAAACGCTTTTTATATTCTATGAATATACATGTCACTGACCTACCAACAGAATCAAGGGAGCATAAAACAATAAATCAATTTAAGATTTTACTTAAAAAGTCCCTGCAGAAAAAGAAAAACAGCCTAGGCTGGGTGGCTGGATTAGGCTGGTTAGTAAGCTAGGGGGTTTGGCACATTTTCAGCCATTTTAGCTGGTTTAGGGTGGGAGACCAACTGGGACAACCACCCTACGCTGGTTTTGATGTTTTGTTTTCAGCAAGGGTAATTTTAATATTAAATTAAGCCCGCCACGCAAACCTTTTTGGTGGGTAACCACGGAAACAGTTTGCTACTCTGGCGGTTTTCGTTGAGATTATTATCCTATTATCCACAAAACATAAAAGGTATGTTTGTTACATACGGTTACATTTTTCGAATCACAAATCATTTATATATTGCAAAACGTTTTGTTTAAAATGTCATTCATACTTTGTTTTCCAGGGGCGCGAAAAGTCAGTTCAGTTAACGTTACCCGAGAATTATCTTAAAAAAACAAAACCAAAAAAGACATTTTGACCGCAAGAAAGTATATAAAAAACCGGTAATAAATCAGGCCGTGATTATGACATTGTGTAGTTTCAGTATTGGTAAAGGCTGACCTGGATCTAACGGGCAGTGAGGAGTTAAATCATTTCTGCCGCAGGGTTCAAATGTTTGGTCGATGCCACCAATGTCAACAGTCTAGCTGGCGCCCCGCGTGTCTGGGCAGAGCTCGGGCTTATATTCTGACAATTCTGTGTCACTGGCTCTGTGATTCATAACCAGACGTCCAAGCAAAAGCTTGAAATATCCAACACGGCGCTTCAAGCCATGCGTAAAATCGGCAAGCGAAGAAACGCGAGAACGCATCTGTCACTGGTGGTGCAGGCCAGGAAGAGATCATAACACAGAAAATAAAAACCGTAACAGTTACTTGTGAACACATATTTCAGACTGACCTCTCCACCGGCGTACAGTGTCGTCAGAACCGTGTTGGGTGACAAGAAGTCACGATTTCTCAGGTTTTTGGCGCTGCTCTCCTTGAACCAGAGCTTCTCTCGCTCGCGGCTGATTTCGGCTTCATTCTCAGCATCTCTCCGCAACGCGACGCTCAAGGCTTTGACGGTGGACACAATGCTAAATGGCACGGCTTCCTCCATGATTACACTCAGTATGTTGACATTGTTACTAGTGCCCTGACTCGAGGGATCTGACTCTATATTGACTGTAGCAGCACTGCGGTGCTGCGCTCGGATTGATCACCAATCAAAACAGATGCATGGGGACCGGAACGTTAAGAAATGTCACTGATCGGAGAGGGCATATTTTCATGTAACACTAGTTCCCCGTTGCGTCCTGTTAAAGGACACCATTTTGGGTGTGGCAAAATCAGTTCAGTCAATGACAGAACAGAAAGCAAAAGTGCTTTTCTGATCAAATATGTTTTGTTCAGAAGCTGCCGTTTCATTCAAAGGATAAAGACTATTTTTTAAATAATCTATTAATTACTTTATTTCTTATTACTGATGTTTAACATTAATGTGCACCCAAAATGCATCTTTTTCACTCTCTGCTTGCCACATAACTTTATTTATTGTGCTGTTTGACAAAATCACATGATAGTTTCAGGCGAAGAAAAGAGTATTTGTCATGGTTAAAGTATCCACTACAAATCTGTTAGCTGTATATCAGTTTTCATTAATTTGATTTAAAACAGCTGCATGTATATTCTTTATTAATTTAAACTTTTCTGACAGAAAAGTAAATGATAACAGAATACTTTATTTTTTAGGAGACTAAATGTGAAAAATTATTTTAACTCCATTTTAACTAGATTTCTTTAAATAAATATATAAACCAGCCTTTTATTCTTTTGCATCATGAATATTGTTTAATTAGTTTTTAACGTTTTACTTCTTATACTAAAATATTACCTTATGGAACAGTAATAAGACACCATGCATCCATAAAAAGTTTTATGTGAATCTTTAGAAATGTTTACCAAAGTGAATATGCTGAAGCATATTTGAATGCTGGTTGTTCAGTTGCTTATTTGAGTACTTCCGCTTTGTTTGTTGCAGGTAACAATTGTATATGAGAGCTGAACTTGGGCCAAATTACAGGTCACATGTTGTGGTTTACAGTAAGATTAAGATCTCTTCCCAAAAACACTAAAACAGCAACACTGGCTCGCAGATTTCACTTTATATCATCTAGTCAGAGTAAAATCTACAAAACAAATCATCCAAAACCCGCTCCAGATCACTGATCTATTGAAAACAAAAACCTCTATCATTCCTCTCTATATCATCATGTAGAACTGAAACATTCTTTGATGATAAAAGCCCCAAAACAAAAAAAGTAAACAAGTAATGAATGACAAATGTTCTTAATTTATTAATTAAACGTAAAAATACAGAAAAAAAATTTTAATGTCTGCCAAAGCACTTTAGTAATAGATTCTGCGATTTACTAAATACTAAAGATTCTAAAGATTTACAGTTGTCAGGAAATGATGCCAATCTTGGCTGACACGAAGTTCCCGGTGGCGAAACATATTTTTGGCCATCCGGGAGAAAACGTGTCATTCCAGAGCAACATCAGAACTCATATACTCACATATACATTTCTGACTTAGCTATAACATTGTAGATATATTCAAGCACATTTCAAGTAACACAGATGTAAAATTCCCATACAATATCATATCTGAATGAGGCCAGCTCCTGAAATCCCCCAACATATACAATTTTCATCTTTAAGCTCCTGCAAGAAAGGAAGGACACAGAATCCATAGCCAGCTGTCAATCAACCAAACAGCTGCATTATGGGTTCCGTTACCATCCAAACTGCTGTGGCCATTTTCACAGACACTCCATGAACAAACACATCCGGCAACACTTTACAAAAATTACATTCAGCAAGTGTACTTTTATTAAATGAGAAAAAAAGAAAGGACATTCAAACAGCTTTTACCACAAACAAGTTTGGTGCCTCTGCAGAAGAATCAAACTTGTTTATTTATCTTGTTTCATCTGTAGACTTGTGTCTTGAAAAACCTGTTCCCTATCAGAGAAGAGTGGGCAGAGAGAGGGAGGGAGAGAGAAGGAGAAGGGGGGTTATACAAGGTAAATGAAGACAAAATGACAAGAGACATTAAACAGGATATAAAATTGACCAAAGACAGTCACATGAAGTAAAATGAAAGGAGGAACTAGCCTGAATATGAAGCTTTCATTTTAAAAACCAGCAAGCCTGGTGGCACATTCATTGTAAAGATTTTAAAGAATAGTTGAGGTGATCTCTTCTCTCACTGTCTTTCCTACATTTGTCTGAAGATTTCCTCATATTTGCCAAACACAGTCAAATGAATGAAAAATAGATGAGCAGAACGAGACAAATGAATGAGAAACGGTTTGTATCAAAGCCTATTTCCGTATTTTTTTTCCTTACAGTGCGATCTACTTGCAAAAGAGAAGACAAGTTAACAAATGAAAGAAATGAAGTGGATCAAAGGTAAAGAAAACTGCTTGTCAGAGTGATAAACGACAGGAGAAGAGACACACTGAACGTGACAGATACAAACTGACAGGTATGAAATAGATGAGATGAATAATTCTGTTACCTGATTCAGTAATTCCTCCTCTTTCTTGTGCGCTCTCCCTCTCTCTGCTCCTGGCTTGTGCGAGTTTGTCATAGAGCGTTCGCGTATTTATGCCTACTGACTTCCTCCTTAGAAATCTGAGGAACATTTTCACTTTCACTTCTTCACTAGACTGCCCTCAACCTCCCCCTCCAAACATCTCAATGTCTTTCCCTTCTCTTTTTATGATTGCTGTCATCTCTTTCTTATAATTTATATTCCTTTGTCTGTTACTTTAAAAAAATTGGATTGAGTAATGTGATTGACATACATGTTGCTTACTTTTATTATTATTTATATACTGCATATCTTTATACAGCATTACATTTTTATATTTATTCATTTTAACATTAATATAAAAATGATACACATTCACATTCAGTTTTTTTGTCAAAAAAAGTTCTAGTCTTCTCACACTGCAGGAAAGATAATATTGCTGCACACATTAATATACATCTGTCAGTCATTTCATTTTTGCTGTGTATAACAGCGTTAAGATATCTGGGCCCAGCTGGGCTGAGCTCACTAACGGGCCAATATCATATTTCATTTATGAGGAGCCACCTGGAGCTCTCAGCCCAACCTGTCCAGGTGCGGGTCCATTAGTAAGCATGTGTGAACGCTTGTTTGGAAAGTCCGGTAGTTTTGGAGGTGAAGGCTGGTTCCCTTGAGACACGCTTGCAAAATGAGGAATAACGTACCAATGTCAATGTTGAGCAGTCAATGTCTACCCACACACCCAGATTCAGGATTTGAAAACCAATTTATGATTAAAAAAAACACATGTAAGTGCAAAATGTTGTAATTTACATGACACAGGCACATTTTTATGAAGGTACTCACATGCACCTAACTTGATCCGTCAGTTCTCATTTTATAACAAACTTCACAGAAATCCCATTAAAATACAACACTTCCTGTTTCACATAGATCAACTGTACTCAATCAACCTGTTTTCTTCTACAAACAGAAAATGTTGACTGTTTATTGCTTATAATGATGCATATGCAGGTATATTTTATTAATCAAGACAACACAAATATCTGTGGCAAAAAATGTATATTTTCCAACAAATGTCAAATGACTACAATCAAAAACATCTTTTTTCACACGTAAGGCATCTGATACAAACAGCAGACGGCATGCGTTCCCCACAACCACACACATTCACGCAAAACTAGCATATGCTTGCAGACATTCACACACCGTCTCTCATCTTGCTAAGAGGAAAGGCGGCTGGGAAGACGAGAAAGAGGAAGCTGAGGTTCTCAGTGTGTTTGGGTGTCTGTATGTGCAAAAGCACGTGTGGAAGTCCATTAATGGGGGTTTATGTGCGTTTGGCTATGCATGTACTGGCATCTGTAGTGTCTTCTTTAAAACAGGCGCTTCTCATAGCTGAAAGAACAACAACAACAACAAAAAAAAAAGATCAGTTAATTTTGACAAATTTTTTATACATTTATACACAGAAAGATTATACATTTTCTTTTTGAAAGAACGCTGCATTTATTTGATCTAAGAAAAATAAAGAAATATTTTTTTAACATTATAAATGTCACTTAAAAAAATATATACATTTTCAACATTTTGCCTTTATTTGGATAGGACTGTATTTCAGACAGGAATCAAGGTGGGAGAGAGGAGGGGGGAAGGGATCGGGGAAAGGGCCACAAGTCGGGACTTGAACCCAGGACACTCAAAGTGCAACAGCAATATGTGTCAGCACGCTGCCCACAAGAACACCAACATAAATGCCACTTTAGATCATTTTTAAAGTGTCACTATTATGCCATTTTTAAGGCAATCTTACTGACCACACATTTTTGATCGGTAGTGTACAATATCTTCAGACACGAATGTATAAATGTTCAGCTACCTGTGTAAGCTGTGTACTCCACCCTCCATCTGAGCCGACATTGTCCTCTTTTCAAACCTCAGTTCACCAGAATACATCATTGCTCTGAGATAGATGAAGAAAAAAAAAATGGGGGAAAATGACAAACTGTCTCTCATTAACCTGAAATATATAAATATTTGGGTTTATGGCTGCTTTAGCAGTGGATTATTGGGTTAAATGTGCAGTGTATAATTTCAGTGCCACTAAAGGAATCAAACACAAATGCATAAAATCTTTTTTTTTTTACCATTTTGTCACTAGTGGCATAGAAATGCTACACTGCACCTTTAAATGCATTTAATTGCAGGCATGCGAGTAAATAGCACGATTGCTTGTACCTCAGCTGTGTGAGGCTCTTTGCACCGATGTCTTGGCAGGAATGCTGTATGCCAATGAGGAGATATGGAACAAATTTATGGATGGAGCCTTTATCCTGAACAGCCCCTGAAACTCCCTGAGCTACTTTAATCTTATCACTCTCACTGAAAGAGACAGAGAGAGATGACAGAGTTAACATGGTTTCAATTTATATTCTTTAAAAAGTCTAAAATGTTAGCTTTTTTTCTGTTTTATTAAACTACTATTCCATAAATATATCTAATTATCATCAACCATGAGTTTATATAAGCAGTTGTGAAATAGCTAGCATTTAGCAAAGCTGTTGGGAACCTGTAGTATTAGGAACTAAGAGCAACAAGTATTGTATTTGACAAAGGGTTTGTTTGTGTGTAACACCTGAAGTATCTGCTCTGTGAACCCAAGTTCTTGTCCATGGCATCTAGTGAGCCCATCCCTCTGTACTTCTTGAGACGGATCCCATCTGAAAAGAAATATTCACCAGGAGCCTCAGAAGTGGCAGCGAGCAATGACCCCATCATCACTGAGAGAAATCAAAAGCAAAGAGAAATTAGCTTCAGTTATGACGTTAGTCTGTATCTTGTGAATATATAAAATCGGACCCAACTCACCTGTAGATGCTCCTAAGGCAAGTGCTTTAGCAATGTGACCAACTGTCTGAATCCCCCCATCAGCGATGACAGGCACGCCAAACCGCCGAGCATATTCTGATACCTTATACACAGCTGTTGCCTGTGGCCTCCCGCATGCTAGCACTGTGAGAACAATGACAAATAGAGACCCTTACTATCAACCTAATCTTGCATATTCTACAAATATTACTTGTGTAGATGAGGACAATCATATGGATTGATAGACAAATATTCCAATACTGTTGTTCATACAAACATAGACACATCCATACTCTCTCACAGACAGACATGTGGACACTCATGACTATGAGTGTATTCTTTGCTCATGCAATCATTTGACTTCAGTCAGTGACAATCAACCAACCAGGAAACGTTATATAGACAGTATTGCATTCAAAATAAGGCCAAACCAAAAGGAATCAAAGGAATCTAAATCATAGCACTAACTTGAAGACAGAAAGTTAGGATAATATGAAATATGTGGATTTATAAAAGTGAAATTTTAGATGTGAGATTTTCTATAAATGGTGAGGTAACATGAGAGGAAATGAAGAGAAGCCCATCAGCAAACCCTCTGCAAGTCTTGACAAACAAGGACAAGCGAGAAATTTTCAAAATGATTTGAATCATCAATTGTTTTTGACCTTTCACAAGACCATCACAAATAAAAAAACTCAGTGGTGAGCATGTGATATGCGCACACATGCCTGTCAAACCCACTTTTTATCTGTTCCAAATATTGACAGAGTGGGATCCAGAAGTATGAAGCTACTTGTGCAAGTTATACTAATTTATTTAATCAATCTAACTAATTAAACATTATATTAACTAGCATATGCAAGATGCATGGAAATCTATGCGGTCATGGGTTTTGGAATTTTCGTTTTGTTTAAGACGACAGATTAGAGTAGACGAGAAATGAATATGGGGCAGCAGCATTGAGAAATGACAAGTGTCAGCTTTTTACCCCAAACCTCTATCTGTAACTTCTAGCGTCACACCATCTACACTCTGCATACAGTAAAATGAAAAAAAAAAAAATGGTGAGAGTTAAACAAACACAAACTGCACTGAACTATAAAACAAAGACCTTCTGAAGTGAGACCAATAGTTGTGAAACGCTCAGCTATTTCTGGTTTGTTAACAAGTGCACCTCATACGCTCCAGTGATCTTACAGCAGCTCTAAAACCTATTTGGACACTTAAGCCAAATTTCTAGCATTTTCATTGTACAGATAAAATATCAATGCAAATAACATATAGAAACTAATCTAGAGCTTGTATAATTTCACTTTATTTCACTTGGCACTGACTTTTAATCAGCGATTTTAATGTATTAAGTTGTTTCACCTCAAGATCATTGCATCAACTAAGATGTATTAAAATGTACACTACTGCTATTTTAACAGCATGTTTTATTTTTTCTTAAATTAAATAACATTTAGTTTTATATTTCATGATACAATGAAGTGTGACTCCAATGTCCAAATACTTTTCTGGTCACCGCACAAACCATGTTAGTGAGGGGTTCTGGGTAACAGACTTGAATCAGAGGAAGTGCCAAACGCCATTACTGACAGGTTAGTCAGACAATGACAAGCATCCAAAACCCCAAAAACCAGCAACTACTTCTAATGATGCAGAGCCATTAACCAGTCAATGCAGCAGGCAGAGTGAGATAGTGAGCCAATGGGATCTGTATGGGGATCAGGGGGAGGGACTTACTGGAGTATCCCGTAACAGTAGTTGGGGTTTTGGGGCTGTGGAGCTTTAAACCAGGAGGAATACTGAGAGGCGCTAGAGAGACACAATTATAGAAAGGGAAATAGAGACACACGGTAGCTCTGTTCTAAAACCCTGCCATGCTGCCTACATAAGTGGCTTTCCTCCAAGGAAGTATAACGCTTATGGAATCTCGTAAAGAATGGATTTGGAATGCAGTACAAAGGCTGCAAACATGTGCAACACAGTTTGATGTTAGAATGCTGCTAAACTAACAGCATGATACATGGCATAGAAAGGTTACATAAATCTTGGTTACATAAAGGTTAGATACATTTTTTTACAGTATGAAACATTTTATTCATTTTTAAATTTATAATAAAAAATTTGCTTGCCTTGTCAGCCATCCTGGATTTATTTGCAATGCATTATGGAACTTTGAAATTCGTGAATAACATGCAAATTAAAATGACAGTTTCTATATATATATTTTTTTTTTTTGATCTATTTCGAATTTTCAATATTTAGTGTGAAATGATCAATCACAAATTATTCTTATATTCTTGTACTCATTATGTTTTACTCTGACTTTTGATCAATTTAATGCGTCCTTGTTAAACAACAAATATGAATTGCTTAAAAAAAATAAATAAATAAATAATGGTAAAGTATCTCAGAAGGCAGTATAATTATGCCTACCTTCTGGATCAGACTTTGCTAGGTTTTGGAACAGAGCTGATATAGAAAAGGGAACTAATGCAAGTAACAAAAACAACCGGTCGAAAGAAGGAAAATATGCCATAGAGACAGTCAAAGAAAACACAAAAGAAGGGAAAACTGAGAAAGAAAGAAAAAATAAAATAAAAACTCTGACAGAAAAGAGAAGAGCCTCCTCTACCATACTCCCATCAATTCAGAGTGGTAGAGAATGACACCTGGCACAGAGAACTATACAAACTGACAGACACAAGCATATTAATTCTTAGACATAACCCACATAATATGGAATAATCCCTACACCACACAAACAAAAATCTGAAAACCTATCTCCACAGATACTAAAACCCCAGAAAGATGCTGGAAAAGAGGAAACAGGGCAGTGCAAATTGTCTGCCAATCAGTTTGCACGATTACCTTGCATACCAAAACTGCTGGGATATTTGGGAAATGACAGATAATTTGGACTACTCTAACAATGTTAAAAGAAACCAGAGGTGGCAATGAACATTAGCTACTCTCCCTGGAATGACTGGATGTAGAAATACAGTCTGTGATTGGCTGAGGGGCAGGCAGTCAGGCATGGGATTGGTGGACTGACCTTCTTGTGTGATGCAGATAGAGCCGCTGCCCATTCCCACTCTGAGAGCATCTGCTCCGGCATCAATCAAATTCTTCGCCTGAGCCGCAGTCACCACTACAACAGACAGAGAACCCTTGTTAACTGTGTGTTTCCAGATGTTATGTTCAAAAGGTTTTTATATAAAACTAACCATTGCCGCCGATGACTTGTAGGGTAGGATATTTCTCTTTTATGTACTTAATCATATTAATCTGAAAGATGGAATTTCCTTGGGAAGAGTCCTAAAGTGAGCAGAGAGACAACAGGTAAGCAAAAAAGGACCAAAAAAAAAAAACTATCTTCAAGAACTTAATCACTTAAAGACATTAAGTCCAAAACAGGTCTCACCAGGACAACCACGTCTACACCTGCCTGCACCAGCAGGTCGAGTCTGTATTTGTCATCATTGTGTGTTCCAATGGCCGCGCCACAAAGCAGCTGTTTACGAGAATCCTTTGAGGCCAATGGGAAATCTCGGTTCTTCTTCAGATCTGTCCGAGCGATAATGGCCACCAAACAGCCCTCCTCATTTACTATAGGAAGCTTACCTATGGCAAACAAAGACTGAGTGTGAGAACTTTGAATGGGGGAATTATCTCTTGGCAGCATTCATTTCATACTTGGTTTTATCAGACTGATTCATTAAGATGGCTCATGATGTTGTGAGACTTTATGAGAATCTGTGTTTTCACTTATTTATTTGGTTATTTTATACCATGTCAGTGGCTTTATTTATGGCTAAAATCACATATATATGTAAAATGTAAAAAGTAAAAAAAAAAATCTATAGGAGGTGATATATGGAGTATATATACCTTACAATCTAAAGTATTTTGGTCACAAATAAAAAAATAATAAAGTTAAAATACATGGCACAAAATGTAAAAATGAAAGCAAAGTTTTCAGAATAGCAAACAATGGTCACAGATTGAAAAATAATAAGCGTAGATGAAAAATGTAATAACATTCAAATAAAAAATCTAAACTCATGATTCATGACCATTGTTTGCTTTTCTGAAAACTTTGCTTTCATTTTTACATTTTGTGCAATAATTAAAAAATTTTTGGTTTGACAATTTTTTTTAAATACTTTTGGTGGAAACTGATCCCATAGATATGAAACTGATAAACAGAATAAATTAATTATGAATATTTAAGAAACAAAAAAGAAACAAAAAAATAAATAAATTAGAAGTTCACTTTACTAAATGCATTATTTAAAATAAATGGTGTTTTTGAACAAAAGTGTGTACTAGATACAATCAGCAAATATTAAAGATTAAGTTCGCTGTATTGCAAATATTTTTGTGGCATGCCACTGCTAAGTAATGCATGAAACACTGTTATATAGGCTAATGAATAATTAACATTCATATGAATGTTTTATTTGGTTCAAGGATTAATCGAAAACTTTCAAAAGGGTAAAGAGCTCTCATAAACCTTTAAAGTCTACCCCACCTTTTTTGCTCCTCTGGAGGATTTCATTGGCCTCTTTCAGTGTCACTCCTGCTGGAGCTACAACTAGGTCCTCTTTTTTAGTCATCACCTGAGAGAGAGAGTGAGTTAAGGTGAGCTGAGTATAGTAAAATCTGCTTAGCCCTCATCCTCTGTTAAGCCCCACCCACCTCGCTGAGGGGCAGGTCATGCTCTGACTCTTTGAGAAAGTCGATATCTCGTGATGAAATTATGCCAACCAGACGTCCGCCCATCTGTCCGTTGTCAGTGATCGGAATCCCACAGAATCCATGCCGAGCTTTTGCCTGAAATACGTCTCTTACCCGCTCGTTAGGACTCATCACCACTGGATCCGTAATGAAACCCTGTTCGTACCTCTAAACGGGGGTTGATTGAAAGTGAAGGAAAAGGGAGGGAGAAAAGTCAAGTGTGGCTCTATTAGGCATTTCTACTTGGGAGTCACCTCAACACATATTACTTCATACAAAATGAGGTGTGGATTTCTCATTTACAAGGATGCTGTTGCAACTACAGGGTAAGGGTCAGAAGAAAAACAGATGTTACGTATGAGAGAAGAAAACTGGTACAAACATAAAGAGACAATGAAGAGACTCACCTTGACCTTGCGGACTTCATTAGCCTGGAACTCTGGTGTGCAGTTATGATGAATGAAGCCAATCCCACCAGTCAGCTGTAAAACACATCATCACAATAGACTTAAGAACAAAACACGTCATGTACAGATGATCAATACTTGTATATTTAGGTGCATACATACAGATCATTGTGCTTATTCAAATGCCTATAATAGTAAGAAACCTTTCTGTTTTGGAATCTTGTGTTAGTCATTCTCTTACCGCCATAGCAATGGCCATGCCAGACTCTGTGACTGTATCCATGGGTGACGAGACCAGTGGAGTTTTCATTGTGATTTGTTTAGTCAGTGCTGATGTCAGGTCCTACAGAGAGAGCCACATTAAACCACTGATGATTTAAAAAATTCATCCATCCAACAATAGAGAGTAAAAAAACTGACTATTGTACAAATGTAGAGTGTTTCACTTACCACTTGGTCAGCTGTGAAGTCAATGTACCCAGGCAGAATCAGGAAATCACTGAAAGAGAATAAAGAAAAGGGGGTGAAAATTCATTTACAGCTGCTGCAAGTCATTTTTAAACATCTCTATTACTTGACAGATGTAACTGGAAAAGGTGTCCTGAGAAATAACACTTGTAGCCACATTGGATTAGCCAATGAGCAAATTCGATAGGTGGCTCTCACCAATATTCAATCAACCAATGAGTTGAGTGTTTGGAAAACTACATATCCATGTGTTTAGAAATATTAACTAATGTGTTTTTTTTTATTAATTAATGTGTTTAGGGGCTTGTTTCTGTTTGCCAAAAAAGCCAGGCTTATTTAAGTGAGACTTATTGTCAGTTGGTTTGGATCAAAATAAAACAGACTAACTGAAACAAGCCTGACTTGTTTGGTAAACTTGCTTTATGAAACAGGCCCCTGTACACATTAAAAACAGTTAATTTTTATGCAATTTTGTAGAATCGCTATGATTCAGTGAGTTGTTGATGAGAGTACCGATTCACCACGATTCAAGTCTTTCAATTCTCTTATCATGTCCACACCGACACTAACAAACCACGCTGATTATGTTCCAAAGACATACATTTTATCTATTATGTCACATGTGATGTTGTTTATGAGTGTGTCAAGCAACGCCCAGTTTATTATAAAAACCGAGTACTTCAATGCTGCAGCCTCATCATGTCTAATGCAAAGTCTAATAGAGTGCAACTCTAGTGTTAGATGGTTTCTAGAAAAAAACCTTGCACCTGCCACGGATAGGCTTTCACTCGGGGACAGTACATGCTTTACATGGCAACAGAGAATTTGTAAAGAGAAAGCAACCACAACATTTTTCACAAAGCTCATTCTATTTATAGCACGTTTGGAGAGCCTGGCCTGGAAGGCAGCGATTAGTTTTGGTATAAGAAAAGCTGCTTGGGGTGGCGTTATAAGAATAGACCGTAGTAACTCTGCTTCGTTCTCTGTAACGTTACTTTGGCATAATTAAATGACAGCAGATAATGTATCAGTCAATCCAAGATGACCTTACGACCCGACTTAACCTTGTGAACCCACATGCGCCCCCCAGAATGATCGGTATATGTAGTTCTGACCCACGTGAAACAGTTGCATAATAGATAAAAAAACAAAACAAAACAAAAAAACAGTGTGCTGTCAGTCACATATAATCATGCTGGATGTCAAACCAGACAAATGTGGACCAACAACGACACCTCATGTTAAGCTGCATACCGTGTGAGCACATCTGCGTTGCTGACAGGCAAGAATGTTTAATGTTTAACAAATAGCAAGTATATTAAGAATGCAAGCAGACACAAGTTAAAAGTATTTACTTATAGGTAAGGCCGTCTCCGCAGTTGAAGAGCTGCTGTCCGGTTAGACCGTCGTCAGGCACGTAACCCGTCTGTCCGCTGATTAAATAGTCCGCCATAACGCATGAAAAGCGTAAAAGTCCAAATAATGAGTGTTTTTCAAGACGGTGAGCCGGTGCGCACACAGTCCGGTAAGTAATGTCCTTCTCGGAGCCTCAATCTAACAGTCTTTACGACACCTAATGACATTAAATGTCGCAAAAAGCTCAGGTTTATGTGAAGAAACGGCTCTGGATCAAAGAAAACCCACCACGCTCTTGTTTTTGGGACTGGAGCTGACCCGTAATGCCCACAAGCATCACACGTGTCTGTCTGTAGGACGACCTCGTCTTCCGCTGATATAAATAAGGTGTCTTCGTACGTCATTTCCGGGCTGTAGTAGGCTGGCGTTTATTCGCTAAAATAGTTTTATTTAATTTTCCTGAGTACAGGAGATTGAGGATCATCTCTTTACCCTGGGGTGCAGTGGAAGGGTGGAGTGTTTGTTTGTGATGCCGTTCTTGATATCTCGCTCGTACACGTGTTCAGCACGAGGGTAAATTCTTCGATTTAAATTTATCTCGTGCGCTCAGGCACTGACTTTATTTGGCTCTTATGAACCGACCTGAATATGCAGGCCCGGGGGCGCGCGAGGTCACCTAATGCCCTTCTAGTGTGCGCGACGACCATTTGAAGACTGCTTGTGTACTGTGAAATAATTTCCGTAATATTTACTCTATTATGACCTCAATAAAAAAATACAGTAATAAATATACATGTTACATAATTAAGTCAAACAGTTAAACTTAACTGCAAGTAATAGCAATTATTTTGTATAAAATTACCTTTTTTTGTATTTTAATTTTGTATTGTAATAGATTTTTGTCTTTACTAGGAATATTTACTTTGATGTTGCTTTTGTATGCGTTTTATTTCTGAAGAGAAAAAAACAACTACTTACTGTTAAATCCTTTCTGTAACAATGAAAAGAAAAAGTGTTTCATATATAATACTGGATATTGTTTGTATTATTTTTCTATAAAGTTCAAATGCATTTTTATGGTGGTGGATGGCCTATAGTAACTATAATTATCCTGATATAAGAACAGTGTAAGGATCCTGTTTGTGATCCCTTCAGTTCTATGTAAACAAAAAATGGCAAATATAAGCAGTATTAATATATGGCACCTCATTCTGGTGTCAGAGGTTACTTAATTAAAGGTTATGTGGTAGATAAATATATGCCACTTCAAATGGATATCTAAAATTTTTTTCAAGAAAAAAAAAAAAAAAGTTTATTTAGAAAGAATGCATTCAACTGATCAAAATCATAAGAAATGTAAGATATTTTTATTTTAAAATAAGTGTTTAAATATTCTAACTTTTTCCACACTATAAAACTATAATATAACTAGCAGCACAAATAGGGTTGAATAAAAAATAATATAAGTACTAAAATTATGATCCTTACCTTATTAAAATTATTTTTTTAAATACCAAACTAGTATATTATGATGATTTATGAAGGATCTTGTGACATGGAAGACTGTAGTAAAGGCTGCTGAAAATTCAGCTTTGCCATCACTGGAAAAAAAATATTACATTTAAGATATATTAAACAAAACAATTTTATATATATATATATATATATATAAAACAACATTATTGTTTTACTGTTTTTTAATTAAAAAAAATTCTGCTGTTGTGAGCACGTCTTTCAAAAAACATACAAATATTACTGACCGCAAATTTCTGATTGGTAGTGTAGTGAAAATAGATCTTTAATGTGCGTGCACAAAAAAAAACACAGAGTCTCTGCCTGGTTTAAAAACTTTCTCTCAGTAACTCTATTTCTGTATTAATGTACAACCGTTGAAAATTACAGCATCATTTGTTTTTCATCTTTTTTTTTCAGTTTTTTTTTTTTAAATGATCTAACTATCAACAGCCATTTTCAAGGAAGAAAAAAAAACGAGAAGAAAGCAAGAGTGAGAAGGAAAGGCAAAAGTTATGGCAGGAGCAATGATGGAGGAAGAAAAGAGTTAGACCGTTTCGGTGGAGTGTTTTGAGAGAGTGTGTGTGTGTGCGTGTGAGTGAGTGAGAGAGAGAGTGTGCAATGTCAGCTGACGTGGGTATGTGAGAATGCAATGTTTGCGTATAAGAATACTTGAACATAATCATGCTATTCTCAAACCCTGCAGCCGAGTAAAGGTTACAAAGCAAAAAGAGGGGCAGATGAAGGAAGGAATGAACAAAAGGGAAAAATGCTTTGAAAAGAGATACTATAAATGTGAAAAACAGAAAGGAGATGGACAAAACGTTATGAGATGCAGAGTAGAATTTTGACAAAAAAAGTGGAGGGGTATCTTTGGAGAGAAGGGACCAAGACAGTTGAGAGAAGAGTGAACTTCGATGTGGATTTGATGGACGGATGTTCAGGTGTCATGGAAATCCTTCAGCAGTGTCCGTCTCTTCTGCTCAGCAATGTGCATTTGATTTTCCAGATCCTACAGAGAGAGAGAGATTTAGTTTTTTTTTTTTTTTTAATTCCAGTGTTCATTTTCACAATGTCCTCTGGTTTTTGTTCCATCTCTCACCCCTCTATCATTAGCACTCGGCTCTCCTCTCTCATAACTGTCTGCTCTCTCCACTTTCCATGACAAGTTCTCAATCTCCGCCTCCAGCTGCGCTTGCTGATACTCAAACTGTATGGGGAAAAAAAAAGTGATTTCCCATTACCAAAGACTGATCTCAAAGAGATATTTGACCTTCAATGAAAGATTTACATACTTCATGCAATAGCTTACCAGTTTTTTGCGGGGTCCAGACTCCATGTAGTAGGCATAAGGATAAGTATACTGCAGTGTGTAACGACACTACGGAAAGAGCAAACAGACAGCGTAAGCATGTGGAAACACAGACACTTATGTGTCAACACTTGTACCAGCAGAACACTGCTGCAAGATGAAAAGAATAAATGGAATTGCATTGTCTTATGCAAATAATCAAATTACAAAGGTTACAATTTCTTTAAATATATATTGTTTCAGAGTGAAGCTTTGCCCTGTCATTTCACCTGTGAGCAGTGTTTTCAGTTTGTTGTCCTACATGCATGCTAAGTTTGGGTCGATTAACGTACATTTGGGAATGCAACATCCACCAAAGATCTTCCCAAACTTATAATGAGAAGTGCTTATAAACTGGCTGCCACAAAAAAAGAAGATTTAAGACCCCCCTCCCCCCTTTCCACAACAAAACAAAAGCTTATGGGTTTAATGTGTGAACATTAAATTTCATATCAGTACTGCAAGTTCATATGGTTTTACTGTAAATTAAAAATTTAATTTTAACACTATTCAAATATTATTTTTATTGTAAAGCCATACTGATATATAAATTACAAATTTTGGGGCTAAAATGTATAACCTATAAATGCCAACCTTAAAAATTTAACCTCGATTTTCAGGAAAAAAAAAATCAAGCAGCCCTACTGTTGAATGCAGCTAGATTCAGCCTGTACCTTGGCCAGTAGCTTGGCAGCATTCTGGAGGTACTGCCAGTCAATCCAGGTGCCCAGGTTATTCATGACTCGCTCCTGAATCTTCTCCTGGATCCGCTGGTATGTCTGTGCCTCCAGCTGCAAACTCTTATTGTGGTTCTCCCACTGAACAAACACATAATGTACAGATTAGGTAGGTTATCAAAGCAAATACATGCCAATGCTGTTATTAACATGAAACCTGCAACTGCAAATTGGTATGTTTCGTCAGGCTGTGAGAAACAAATATAGAAATTAGTATAATCAGCATAACAATGAAAGCCAACACCATATTTCCTAATGACATCTCCAAAAGGTTACATGTAAAACGTGAAAAGCAATGCGGCCTTAGTACTGAGCCTTGTGGTACTCCATGCTGCACTTGTGATCAATATAATAACTCTTCACTCATTGCTATGAACTGACGATGTTAATACATATGATTTGAATCATGCCGATGTAATTCCACACCGACTAATAAAAAAAATGAGATAACTGCTTAGTTTCAAATCTACCTGTTTTGTCATCATAAAGGCAGCATCTTAACTGAGAAAGAACACCACATAGGCAGCAACTGGACAACAAATACAATACCATACAAATTCCCTGTAATGAGTCAACTATAATGCTACTGGCTACTAGAACAACCTACTTGTCAGGATCACTACTAAGATTATAGTAGATTAACTACTAAGTTAACTAGGTTTTGGTCTTTATTTTTCAAAAGTAATTTATTTATTATTAATTCATAACTTTTGTCTCACCCGCTCAAAGTAGAACAGGTACTTTTTGAGGGCCTCTCTGGCCTGGGCCTGCTGGCTCTGATTCACGATGTCTGGGTTCTCTTTGTAGCGACTGCACTCGTAGTACTCACTGCCATGAGTCTTCCAATCTCCAAGACACATCCAGCAGAAATCTACACACAATTTCATTACAATCAAGACCACTTCACCACTTAAAAAGTACTAATAAAATAAAAGTCACTGAGAAAAACATACCATGTTTACACTTTGAGCATTGCTGCAAAGAGAGAAAGAGAGAGAGAGGGGAAACAAACATGTTCAATAAAATCTTTTTGTTATTATCCCTGTTTAGTTTTTTTTTTGCTCTAGAAGAAATTAATTCAGCCAGGATAAAATAGATCAGGGGTTTTCAAAGTCTTAGACAGTGGGCCTCCCTTTTGACACAACTTACCCAATGGTGCCCCCCAGCAAACACACACATAAACACACAGAACAATGTCAGACTGTGAACCCCTTTTTATTATTTCTGCTAACATGAAAAGTGCCAGAGTAACAACAAGAAGGTTAAAATAAGATTTTTAAAATAAGAATAATTAAATAAATCGGTGGAAATGGGCTGTGTCTGATGCTGTCTAAAGCTGGTCACACACTGAACAAAGAACTGTAAAGGGTCTACTTTTACATGTGTACATTCACAATAACTAAATATTTTGCTTAAAAAATAACTAGGAAAACAGGTTTTTAATCAGAGATATGATTAAAATTGCTACTTTTAAACAAAAATAATTAATTGAACAAATTAATTGTTATAGTTTCTACCTCATGAAGGTGCGGATAAAATTATTTATTGTTCCTATATTGGCAGGCTATGGCCTTTTAGGTGAAAAATTATTCTTATATTTTTTACTTATTAGCATAATTAACTTTTAGCATTATTTAAATACAACCATTTAATTATATATAATAATTAAACTCAATTATATTTTTAATTGATAAAAAAAAAAACGCCCCCCACACCTCCCCTGACACACTTTTGAAAACCCCTGAAATAGATCAAAAGTGACAGTAAAGACATTTATAATAGTACAATAAATGTATATTACAAATCAATTTTAACAAACTTTAAATAATCAAAAACATTAAGCAGCTTAACTGTGGCAATAAAAAAAAAAAATAATTCGAAATGTTTGATCCAAGAACGATTTCTTTAGTTTATAACATAAAAAATAATAAAAAAAAAAATCTTATTGAAAAAGGATGCGCATACTACTCACCATGTGGTTGCACCCTCCATTCTTCTCAATGCAGATATTGCACTTAGGGCACTGTGGGCACAAACTCAAAACATTAATATTAAAAAAATCTTCACTGTAAAATATAACTTACACTCATTAATGTGATCATCTTAAATGTATCTGTGTGTGCTTCCTTACATCTTTAGTGTGTGCACTGATGTAGTTGGCTGTCTCAGAGTCATCTGCACATTTGGTCAGCCATTTGCGGATGGTGGCACAGTCTGTGGGTGCGTGGTACATCTGTCTGCACTTAAAACTGAAGACAGACAGACAGACATGTTCAATCCAGCACATGCAATCGCATGTATCGCACCATGAACAGAGTAAAGTGTACAGAGTGTAGTACCAGAAGACTTCTTCGCAGCGGCTGCACTGGACTCTACGAGCTCGAGGTTTCTGCACCTGTATAACTATCGGACAGTCAGCACCAGGACACAACTGCAGCTGGAAATGACTCTGCAGACACACAGAAACATGAGCAGGTTAAGAGCAACTAGTGAGACGTGCCTGTTCTGTAATGTGATAAGACTACCAATGTACAGAATTCCGCCAGATACATATTTTCATGTTATGGCCAAATATAAACTAACTTTCTGCAGCTATTACTTCAATCTTCAGTGTCACACGATCCTTCAGAAATCATTCTAATATGCTGATTTATGCACCAATAGCTGTTATATTGCCAGGTAATTTATATGGAAAAGACATATTGTGCATCCCTAGACGGACACACACCTCAACATAGTCCCTGAAGAGGTAGCGTCTGTATTTGTCTTTCAGTTCCTCGCTGGGCAGCAGAGGAAGAACAAAATCATCTGGCATGCGAAGAGAGCAGTCCTGCGCCATGCAGGAGATCTCTACAGACAAACACAATCCACAGAGGAGATCAGATAACAAGCTAACTCTAATCAGCAATACATACTGTACTGCACACAGTCTTTATGCGCTCAATGTGTGTGTGCGTGTACACGCACCTACTCCCACGCCATCTTTGACAAGTACAGTGCAGTGCTGCTCCCAGCATGCCTTGCAGAAGGAGTGCTGACAGGATAGAGAGAGGAGAGCGTCTCTCCGAACCAGCTGCAGACACACCCCACACTGCTGCGATGTCCCGGCCTGAAGACACAAACAAACACACACACACACACACACACACACACGTCAAGAGAAGGACGTGCAGTAATAATCATTAACAGAATAATTATTTGTTGTCCCAAGCAACTGTTTTTTTTTTCTTGCCATTTCACTGTGTCATATAATAAAATTATTCAACTTGAATCAATATTTCATGTCCATTATTGATGTGACAAATAGCTGTGTAAGACCCAAGTACAGTCTAGTTGTCATATCATAAAATAACCCATTTATTGACTGCACACTGCATGTAGACCATACCCAGTGCCATCTGCAATTAGTCAAAGAGCAGATTTCATGATAGGCATATTTTTAATTGCCTCAACATTGCATTTTAAAACTGAGAATGTCTTAGAATTCAAGAATCCAAAAAGTGAGAAAATTTATTTAATTTTACATCAAATACTTATCTACATTATAATACATCACAAAACTACAGGAACTCACGGTGAGAGATCTGCAGATGGTTGTGGGCTGAGCATGGGCTTCACATAGCAACTGAGAGGAATTGGATTTACACCTTTAAATACAGACAAAATTTGATTAAAACAGAAATAACATCAGGATTTTAGGTGAAACATTATATGAATGTAATGAATAATATAGGTGCTGTATTTAGTGTATTTTCATTCTTTTTTTCTTTTAGACTTTTCAGTTGACTTAAGAAATCCTGCAGTGACAAATAACATGCACACTAATGTTCAAAAGTTTGGAATCAGTAAAATATTTTTTAAAGAAATTTTTAATGCTCATAACAGCTGCTTTTATTTGATCAAAAACAGTACAAATAGTAATATTGTGAAATATTCTTACAGTAATAGTTAAATACAACATTAAAATAACAAAAGCAAAGCTGAATGTCCAGCAGCCATTAATCCAGTCTTCAGTGTCACATGATCCTTCTGAGATCATTCTAACAGAAAATCTGAGTCGATACTTTTTTCAGTATTCTTTGATGAATAGAGAGTTGAAGAGAGTATAATTTGAATTATAAATAAAAACTTTGCTGTCACTTTTGATCTTTATGCGTCCTTGCTGAATGAAAGCACTATTTCTTAAAAAAACAAACAAAAAAGCTCTTACTGACCCCAAACATTTTACATTTTATGAGTAACTACACAAGAATTACAAAAACTGTTGTTTAAATCATTTTAGACGAAAAATAGCATATCACATTACCTACCAATAAAAGTGTACATATTTTGTGCGTGCGTGCTTCGCTGTATTTAATTACCTTTCGAGTATTTGTGACACTTGCCAGTGAAAATGTACAAGGACCAGTTTGGCTACAGCTGGTGACACCTGAAGGGAGAAAGAAATATCTCTGTACAGACTAAACTCCATGAACTATCAGAACAATTTATAGATTGGAAAGACATAAATAAATAATAGCTAAATATTATCAAGCAACAATAAATCTGCTAAACACATTTGTTCCTCACCTTTAGGGCACTGGCTACATTGCTGACTTCCTCAGTTAGTACCCTTTGGCTCTCCCTGTATGTCAAGCAATTGAACTGGTATTCTTCCGGGTCAAACGGTTCTTCTACCGCCACGTCATCATCAAGTCCATCATAATAATCAGGGATGTCGCCCTCTACAACGTCTTCATCATCTTCGTCGAATTCCTCGTTACTGTCTGAGGCTTGGCTACTCATATCCACAGACATAGCCCTCTGGGCCGACCTTTCCCTGACTGACAGCTGCTCTCCACTAATCAGCAGCTACTGAGCTGCTTCTTTCCGCCCCCGACTGGACTGAGAATCCCAGGGGGCCCTGTGGCTTTTAGCAGCACCGAAAAAAGCAGAAGAAATCACACTCCCCGTCACTCATGAGGAACTCGAGCAAGGGATGAGCTCAGACAGAAAAATACTGGAAGAAAAACACATAATTTGGTCAGACTGCATCTTCAAAAGACACTTAACCTAAAAGCTAATGCTCAAAATGAGGATCTGCTTTTAAATTAGGGCTGGGCGGTATACCTTTTCATAACGAATACCGGTGTTTTTTTTAAAAATGGTATTCATTTTTCATATACCGCAAGTGTATGCGTACAAAGCGTCGGGAACACAGAGCGTCCCGCCGCAGGTCATTGTTTGAGAGGGGGTTTGTTTTGCAGTGGTACCAAACAAGCTGTATCCGTCTGCATGAGAGCCTGTGTGTGTGTGTGTGTGTTTAGCGGTGAACGCCATGGACGAAGAAAATAGGTGCGTTTGACCGGCTGGCGAGAGCAGCCCCTTGAGTTCGGGGGAGGAGTAAAGAGGCGGCCGCCAAAGTCGGACACTTTCCGTAGTGTGCTGAATCAACGTCATTATGGCAGAAAAAACACGCCGCACACATTGTGCTTGTC
>JAUCMS010000145.1:10421114-10471648 GCA_032357445.1 Enteromius radiatus | reverse complement strand
CCGATCAAAGTCGGACAAATGATTCTACTAGAATGCAGTCGAACGCACCTAATGTCACAGACAAAGAGGAACTTCTTTCAAAAAGAGGAGCCATGTCGGTTGTGTGGAAATACTTCGGCTTTAAAAAAAATCTGATGTTGATCAAACAACCATCATGTAAATGTTGTCATCTAGTCATGTATGGAAAAAAATACAGTCAAATACCGTGACACCGGTATAATTTTGAAAAATACCGTGATATAAATTTTTGGTCATACCGCCCAGCTCTATTTTAAATAGATTTAAACTGCACCATCATGAAGGGATTTATTTTGTGATGATAACTATCTGACTCTATCGTTCCCTAATTATTAAGAAGCTCCTTAATAAATACATGAATAGACATAAAATATTGATTTGAGTTGAACTCAACCTCCAACATAAGTCCTGGTATTACTGGAATTTATTATGCAATAATAACCATCTGATTTTCACATTTTCTGTGTGATAATAACATCATAATATAATCTGTAGAATCATATACAACTACTTAAATACATGAACATGAAACATAGATTAGAGCTATTTCAATAGTTTACTTAAGCTGTGAGACAGAGAGACCACTTTTTCAAAGATCCTAAAGTAATATTTCTCATTTATTCATCTGAAGTCTTAATTAAAGGCACAATATGTAAGTTATATGTAAAGGCACAGTATGTATTAATTTTTGTAATAACATATCCAAAAACCACTTGCACAGTGTTTTATATTTCATGCAGTTGTGTACTTACATTATCTCAAAAGTTCTGTAGGATTTGTAAATTCAAAGAAACTCCAGATTTAAATAATAAACTGTCCCTGTTCCTTGTCGTCTATCAATGATGCAATATCTGCGCTATCCTCAGTTTCTGCCTATGAATACTATGGCAACACGTGTGGACAAATGCGGAAGTGGTAGTTATTTACTGTGCATTTCCATATCATCAATCGTAATTGCATTCTCCACAATTCCAAAAAACGTAGATGTATACAAACCGAGGCAAGAAGATGTTGTATAAGTTAATTTCATTGTGGCGTTTCCGAAATTAAGAGAGCATCGCGAAAACCTTGGACTGGAGAGAGATTCCGATCTCGCGTGTGTTTTAATAGACGGGGAAGCAAATGTATATTATTCATTGTGCAAGTAATAATCATGTGCAGGTGGTTAGGTGATGAAACAGATATAAATTATCTCTAGCTTTTCATCCGTGAACATGATTTGTGCAAACGATATCTCCCAATGTTCAACGCTCTGTCATTGCGTCATCAAACTTCAACTGATTGTTTTGAAAATGCGATCTGATCTCCAGTGTTAAAAACTTACATATTGTGCCTTTAAAGAGCCTACATTGCAAACTTTTTAAAAGGATTTTAAAAATGGGACAGAAAGACAAAAATACTAAACTGTGTACCTAATGGATTTAATGGAAGATCTACAAAAATTCTATGAAACACTGCAAAACAATCAACAACAACAAAAAAAAATACATAAATCTAATAATTGTTAAATAAATAGTTTATAGAAATGCGTTTGTGGGTAAATGTTGTTTGATTGATGGAGATTCTTCGAAGAATCATAGGCACTTTAGTTTTTCCATCAGGAATTATATTGTTAGAATGATTTTAAAACATTTATTTAAATAATTCACTCTGGCTTCCACAAACCAATATTCTATTGATTAACAACCTCACAGTTCACAGTAGGTCTGTCTTTAAAGAATTCCAAATTATTGTTAAAAATTAAGTCTTGTGGAGAAACTTAATGGGATTTTATTTCAGGTCTGTTGCACTCTATAATAAGAAGTGGGTAGCTGTGTTCAAACTCTTTACTGGTAGTTTATTTCCAGACAGAACATGCACGGTGAAAGCGGCCTTGCTAGTGTACTTAACTTCAATGACGCTCGCTGAGCTTGACCCACTGTTCAAGGAGCTGCTTCAGTCCAGTATTTACTGATCAACACACCTTGGAAACTCTCTGAAGGTTGTACTTGTAGATGTTTGTCTCAGTATTACCAGCGGCCAAGCATCTCTTTGAGGGTAAGACAATCATAACCTCACATGCAGAGCGGCTTAGCGTTCCGTTTTAACGGATTACACGGTGTACTGACAGTCCAAACGGGACAGCAGGAGCAGGGGAGGCCGCGTGACCGATGATCACAGAGATCAGAGCTCCAGCTGAAGTGATGACAGTCAACGATTTAATCGAATAAACTATCAGTGCACGTTAAATTCAACGTGAGCAACCGTCCCGTCCACTTTGGACCCCCGCAGTCACGGGACGACCTGAAGGTCCGTCCAAAGCGTTCGCGCACTGTCTATCCCTAGCATTCCAGCCGGGGCTATAAATAGAGCGCAACGCTGGGTGCCATGCATAATATCACGCTCAGTTGGTTTACGGATCGTGGTTTAAGTGCGTAGGGGTTGAACAAGGACTGCAAACTCACGGAACTGACAGTGCTGGTTCTGCTTTGTTTACTCCGTATGAATCGGGCCGCACCAGCTGTTGCTCCTCTCTAGATCAGCAAATATATCCAGCAGCGCGATCAATGCGCAGAGTCCCTCTCTCCCGCTTTATCCCTCGGAACATCTATTGTTTCACTACGCATACCCCACTGTTTAAAGTACACATAGTCCAATTAAACTCATTTAAGTGAAGAAACGGGTGGTTTGATATCGCTTTAAGGGCTTTATTTGCAATCATCCGTCAGCACGCACTCCAGCTCGGGGATTCGTATGTAAACAAGGCCGTTTTGGTTCGCTCGCCAAAGCCGCTAATCTGATCGTTTAAAGCCCCCCGTCGTACCCAACATACTGACTTTACTCACCTGCCGGACTGCGTCGGGCCGCCACTCGACGCTGGCTCAATAGAGATCTTGGGACAGAGATCTGATCCGTTCGCTTAGATGAGTCGCAGCAGAACTGAGGATCGGAAGTACGGGGGGATTCTAGAGCGGCGTCACTTCCGTGTCCGTGCGCGAGGCTGTTTTCAACGGTGAACTGACTTCTGTTAGCGGGGAGGGGCCACACACACTCACATATACTCATAACTGACATACTTGTAGTCAAACACAGTCATGCGCGCACGCTTTTGCAAATGTAGGTCAACAAAACAAGAAACCCGATTTACGGACGATGTGCAACGTGGGTAGTTACAAAAACAAAGGGAGTAAAGGTCCCACATTACAAGTTCATACTATAAATAACTGCCTGCTTTGTTAATGATAATAACACAAAATCGGAATATAATATAAAAACTAAAATGTGTTATTTGGTGTACTTTAGTATATGTAAGTGCCTATTGGATGTGCACTACTCGTATATTTAAATATGGAGATTTTTTGCAAGAATGGAATTAAGCTTTTCAGTATACAAAAAAAGGATTGAATTCAAAACAGTGCTCTTTCTGTAATATCTTAATGTCAGAAAAAGTATGTCTGCTACAATGAATTTACTCCAACTTCCTGTTTCAATAGGAAATGTGAAGGCAGGAAATAATCTGCTTGGGTATTTAATGCTTTGCTAGCATTTTTAAAACCAGTTTTTTCTGTTTTGTAAATGCATGTTTTACATATTTCAGTTATTCAAAATACAATCAACAATTGCTGAATAGATCCCTGTAGCACATACATATATTTATACAAATGCTACGCCAGTTTCTTTGGTTTATGTTTATGTTAGGTTATCTATTTTAAAAAAATGTTTATGGGAGCTGCATGTTTGGAGATGGACATGTGGGGACAGAGAGGAGTCAAGGGGGAGGCTGATGTTCTGAATCAGTGGTGGGTACTCATTTTAGGAGTTCATACAAACTTATCACACTTTTCTGTTTTGTGCACATCTACAATCCCAATTACACCCTGATGAGCAGATCTATCACTCTTAATCATTCATCGAAACTTTGATATTATTCACTAAATTTGTGCGAAACGTCAGGACAATTTAAAAAATGTGAAAATAATGTGCTCCTTTTTTCAAATAAAGCACGACCAGATCTCCAGGAGGCACTTACAAACAGTGAAGGACTATTTGGAACTCATCATTCAGACACAAGAACTCCAGCATACCAGTTGTTTATTTGCATGTTTTTTTTCCTTCAATAGTATGTTCTATAAAAATATGTATTTTGATACAAAAATCAATGTACATTCTGAAAAGACATTTTCAAAATTCCCTGCATATGCAGCTATTGCAGTTATAAAAGGTTGGTGATGGTGATTTAGAGCTCAGACATGCTTATAAATGCAATAAAAGGGAAAGGAAATATTAAAGGGATGATTTAGTCAAACTTTTTCAAAAGGGAAGAGTTGTTTCTCTTCTCCACGTTTCTCTCGTTTTGTTACACGCCTTACGATCTTTTCCTCTTGCTCCTCTTGCCTGTTCTGCGGCCATGAACTAGTCAGAGGAGGAGGGGCTGTCTGAGCCCCGCCTTCTTCCTCTTCATCTGAGGACAGTCCTTCTTTTTCTTGCTTAAGCCCCGCCCCTGATGCCAGCCCCTGCTGCCCATAGCGACGCTTCAGCCTCTCTTTTATCAACAGGCCTTTGACTAGTAGTGTCCAGTTAGCCACCACACGCTTCTCACGTTTCTGTTAAAAGATTCAACCATGATATTTACAAAACACAAATGAGTCATTTCAAAATCAAAATAGACAAAATATTTCTTCAGTGTTGACATATTTTTAGTTTTAGATGGTGATGCTGTTGTGAAAGACGCTATTATTTACAAAGAAAGAAATCCACACACCTCTTGTTCTTTCTTTTGCTGGATATCTTGCTCATTTTCCCAGGCTGCTTTCAGGATTTCTTGGTGTTCTTCACAGACAATGTAGCCATCGTTACTGAAATAAATGACAATTACATTACAGATTCTACAGAAAACACCAACATATATTTATATGCACAATATATTCCTGTTTTTTTTCCCAATGTATGAAATAAATGAACAGAATGAGAAACACTGAATGTGAAACTGCCTTGGAACTTGACATTCATGGATGGACAAAATGTATGTGGAAAGAAATAGCTTTCATTGTATTCCACCAGGTTAGGAAACATTATTACAAACACATGAAGGCAGTCAAACTTACACTGCATGTGCAAATCCACAATGGTAATCAAAACCCGTCACGGCTGCAGCACAGTCTATGTTCAGTTTTCGGGCCACTCTGTGCAGATTTGGCAAATGCAGGTGAACACATCCTACTGGTAACATGCATGACTTAAACATGTACACGTTCCCAAACTCATTACGTGGTACCTGAAACATACACACACGTGTAAACTCAGATCAGCAATCAGGGAAATATGCAAATATGTTTATTAACTTTAACTAACTTTATTCAAATAATTTGAACTCACTTTGCCATCAACGGCGATCGGAGGCTGGTATTCTTCAGTTTGCCAGACTCCAAAAAGAGCCAGATCTTTGACATTTTTCTGTTCGGACATCATCCTGGCTTTACGAGAACGGTTGGAAAAACCAAGCACCATCTGAAAGATTTTAGCTTTAAAAAATTTGCTTTATAGAAAAGTCATGCCAATTATTGTAAGAAGGCCAAATACACATAAAAAGGGGGGGGGTAACATGTTAAATTATGCCCAGAACCAACCTTGTATGGCTCCTCTCCTAATCGAACGGTTCTTGCTTCCTTCAGCCAGGTATCTCTAGAATGGAGTGTGTGTATACAGTCTCTAAAATTAAAGGAACATCATGAACACAAATGGTCTGTATTTATATCTGTTCTGTTTTTTTTGTTGTTTTGGAAATATTTGTTTTCTACAGTGACCGGGAGGGGACGTCTACGGTTCACTTAGTTTTGTCGTGGCCACGACATATTAACTTGTGGGAACGTGATATTATGTCGTGGCCACGACATATTAACTCGTGGGAACGTGATATTATGTCGTGGCCACGACTTATTAACTCGTGGGAACGTGATATTATGTCGTGGCCACGACTTATTAACTCGTGGGAATGTGATATTATGTCGTGGCCACGAGATTGTTTTGTCGAGGTAACGACATCCTTATGTCGTGGCCTCGAGATGCTATGTTGAGGGAACGACATCCATTTCTCGTGGCCACGACTTTATTGCGTAAACAAACCTGCGTGACCACAGCAACCCGGGATTATCAGAGAGGTTTAAAACATTTTTATTACATATATTCTTCTTCTTCTCTTTTTATATTTATTTCATATAAACATATTTATTTCTGCAGTGTATACCTAACTAACGTTCTGTATAGTTATTGCTAGTAATTATACTTTATGATTGTAGACAATATGACTCTATATACACATGATGATAAATAAGCGTACTGTTTTAATTTGCAAATAAAAATGCGTGAATGATTCATTCCTCAACGAAAAAGATGATTCCACGCCTCCACTAGGCATTAGGCTATATTAATAATGATTAATTCCAATCAATCAATCTTTATTTAAATAGCGCTTTTAACAAAACATAAAAAATAAAATTAATTATGAAATGATTTTTATAGTACAATAATTTCAGTAATAATTCATATAATCATTTCTTCATTCAAAATAAAATAATAATGAATCCATCTCTGATAATCCCGGGTTGCTGTGGTCACGCAGGTTTGTTTACGCAATAAAGTCATGGCCACGAGAAAAATATGTTGTTCCCTCAACATAAGAAGTCGTGGCCACGAGAAATGGATGTCATTCCCTCAACATAGCATCTCGAGGCCACGACATAAGGATGTCGTTACCTCGACAAAACGATCTCGTGGCCACGACATAATATCACGTTCCCACGAGTTAATAAGTCGTGGCCACCACAAAACTAAGTGAACCGTAGACGTCCCCGCCCGGTCACCGTAGTTTTCTCTATTTTAAATAAAGCTGAAATAATATTATACATATCCTACATATATACAAGCAAAAAATTTTGTAATTAATAAGTTTAAAGAATTAAAAACTTTAGGTTTAAATGTATTAAAATACCACTAACTAACAAATGAAAGAAAGATAAAAAAACAAAACAAATAATTAAAATGAATTTAAATGAAAATATAAAATGTTAAAAGAAATAAAATATAACTAAGAAAAAAATCATCTTTAAAAATTATAACTGTTAAATATAAGCTTTAGTAAATCTCAAACTCAATTTTCATTTTTATACATGCATTAGAGCATTGTGATGCTTAAATTGACTTAAACCACTGAAAATGGTTTAGTTTTAGAATTGAATGTTTTATTTTTTCCTCATTTAAACAAAACAGAATTGAGTTTATTATCCGCCATTTACTGTTTTCTGATCATAAAAATAATGATGATTTATCTGCAATAAGATATTTTCCAATTCAAACAGTATGTTCTTCTAAAGCAGATTTACACAGGAATATTCATCCATCTTTCATGCTGTACATTATGTTATGATGCCATTTATTCACGTGTTGCATACAAACTATATAGAGTTTACCGTGAATAAACTGGCTCTCCTCTGCAGTACCCCAGTACAGCGGCTGTAGAGGGGTAGATGGCCTCGTATTTTAGCAGGTGCCTCTTTAGTGCATACAGCGGATGGTTCTTGTATTCTGAGATGGATGTTGGCAGTGGCTTGTCCAATAACTTTGCCTGCATCTGTAGATGAGGAGCACAGGTGAGTCTTAATGCACATCATATGTGACGAACATATGTTAGTGTGTACACTACCATTCAAGTGTCATGTCAGTAAGATTTTATGAAAGACGTCTTTTATGCTCACTTCATTTTTGATCCAAATTACAAAAGCTGAATTATCAACAGCCATGACTGCTTTGATGCTTTAGAAACATTTCTTACTTTTATCAACTCTGAAAACAAATTAATCTCAACGTGCAGATTAATATTTTTGTAATAATGGATTTTTCTTTGATGAATAAAAACCAAAAAACAACACCATTTATTTTATGACACTTATTTTTTTCATTTCTCATCAATTTAATGTGTCCTTACTGATTAAAAGTTTTTTTCTAAAACCTTTACAAGGCATAATTCATCAAAAGTTTTTTACACACACACACACACACACACACATAAACATATAATTTAAATCAGCACAATCTATGACCAAATCTATAGTGGGTTGAAACAATCTGGTCCCATCTGTTAGAAAATTATTTTTCTAACTTTGGGACTAATTTGACTTCAAACTTGAGAAGTGCACATATACCTCCTGATCCTCCTTCTGTCCTCTTTCTGTATCTGTAGACTTGTAGAGCTCCATAGTCTCCTCCCACCATTCTGAGTCGACCCGACGTCTGCGTGATGATGTCAGCCACGTGGGGTCATACCTGCTGCTAAGATCCTTCAGGTACCCTTCGTCATCAACACCCACTACGTAAGTGATTGGTTGAGTGGCCTGATCAGAGAATAGATGCGGCTGGCCAAAACCTTGATCCACATCAACACACAGCCACTTCCCCGTACTTTCCAAATAAACCTCCAACCACTCATCTGCCCCGTTCCCCTCCTTTCTTTTACGCCGTTGTTTCTTCACCCGTTTCTCTTCCTCTTCCTCCTCCTCCTCACTTTCCTCCTCCTGTTTGACCACGCTCGACCTCCGAGGAGCCTGACCTTTTCCTTTGCCCTTTGACTTTCTGCATACTTTCATGGCCCCATCAGAGTCTTCACTGTCCTCCTCATTGTTTTGTTGAAACTCTTCCTCACTCTGCGCCTCTTCCTCTTCGCTGCTGACTTCTTTGTATGACACTTTTGAAGCTACACTTCTTCTTCTGCTGTTTTTGGGTTTCTGTCCCCCTGTTGTCTCTTTCTCTCCCCCTTCCTCATTCTTTTTCTTTCTCTTTCCACCTCTTTCCTCTTTTACTGCAGCATTATGGGCTGACAATGGGCGCTTGGTTCCAGGAGATACCTTGGGCTCTGAAGAGGGTTTCTCAGGCTGATCTTTTCCTGGAGAGCTCTTGATGGGTGTGGTCTTGTTCTAAAAATAATAAAGCAAAAATATCAAAACTACGAAACAAAGTCCATCAAAAGTACACAAGAAAAAGCAAAATAATATTAATTCAAAGTCACCTTGCTGGCAGGTGGTGGTTTCAGAGGAATGGGTTGCAATGACAGAACCAATCGACAGAAAAGCCGCAATGACCGCAACACCAATAAGAACAGCTACAGGAAGTGACATCACAGATTAGAACCAAACACGGTAGAAAAACTTTAAACTTCCATTTCAAACCTAAAACCAAAATGCGTAGATGTTGATGAAATTTGATTCACTTCAAATACTGACTACTGTATAATAAAAAAAAATCTCCCTCACATAGGTCATTTCCTCATGGTCCCTTGCTGATAAACAACCGATTCGGTTTTCCAGCACCGCCCTCAACTCCACCCCCTTCTCCTCAGGTAAGGCAGGGTTTAATGTGAATGTCATTTGAAACCTGAGCCAAGAAAATTAACAACTTACACACAACCAATATATTAACAACACACTATTTGCATACAGCACAAGAATAATTTACTGAATAGCTGACTTTTATTGAGACATATTTTTGTGGTGTGTAAATTGTGAACCTCATGATACTCCCCCTTCATATGGTTCCAAACCTGTATGATGCTTTTTTCTTTGTAACACAATAGAAGATATTTTGAACCAAACAACACTGAAGCCCACTGACTTCCATGCCATTGACTTATGATGAGACCTTTCTCATAATATCTTCTTTCATTTTCCACAGAACAAAAAAAAAACAAAAAACTTTATGAACAACACCAGGATAAGTAAATATTGAAAGAACTTTTATTTTTGGGTGGAAGATGTCTTATAACTGAACAAGCGGAAATCATCTAATGCATCAAATCAGGCTTACCATTTGAGAAGCCCCTCCAGGAAGCCATTGTTTATGCGTTTTGTGGCAACTGTGGTAAAGTGGACAGGCAGTATCGACAAAGCAACAGCCAACAGGTCAGGTTCACAGCAAAGTCTGTTTCGGAACAAACCGCCGGCCAGCAAGCAAAGAAGATGGACCTGTTTGACGAAGTAAAAATAAGAAATCAAACACCAGTACAATGCAGCAATAAAATATAGCAAACTGAAATCAAAGACCAATGTATATTATTGCAATAAACACAGAATATACTATTAATTTTTTTTTTTTAAATGTTTAGGATCAGTGAGACCTTTTTATAGAAAATTATATTTTTCTATAAAATATTTTCAAGAAAATTGGTAATTTAAAAAAAATCGTCAGTAAAGACTTTACACAGTAAATAAATAAAATACTATTCATAAAGGAATCCACAAAACATATCAGTTTTCACAAAAATATCAACCAGCACAGCTGTTTTTAATATAATAAGGAAAGCTTCTTGTGTCTCAAATCAGCATATTAGAATGATTACTGAAGAATCATGTGACGCTTGTGATGCTGGAAATTCAGCTTTGCCATCACAAGAGGAAATGGCATTTTATGATTAAAAAAAGAAAAAAATAGAAATTTTATATATATTTTAAATAAATTAACCATTGGCGAACATAAAATACTTCTAACAACTTTTACAGACCTCAAACCTTTGAATATTATTTTGTGTATATTTAATTGATTTTGCTGCTATTAAAATTACAACAGAAAAACACACACACACATACCTTGTGGGTATCCACCAGCAGTTCCTTGTTAAATCGTTTCATCATTCGACGAAGGTAAGTTTCAAACTCTTCCTTCCTTTTCTCCCTGGAAACAGTTGTCATGGTGTTACAATTTTCTTTTTAATCTGTCTGACAATCACTGCTTCGCTCATGACTGCAACTACCTTGTGGGCATTTACCACACTAAAGAATTTTATCACTTGGCAATCTGCCGCTCGTTAAAATCTCAAATCACAAACACTCACTTCCTCTGCCTTTTGCGAACCATGTCTGGTGTCTCGATCTCAATCTCCACAGGTTTTGACACAACTGCTAGTTCAGTCGAGTCCACAGGACCCAGAGGTTCAGCCATTTCTGTAAAAGGGAAGAGTTTAAAACAGTCACACAGTCAGTATGAAAGACATGACAGCATAGAGGATAGTTACTTGTGATAAACGTATACACATGTCTGACCACTAATGAGTCAGTAAAAACACTATGTACCTTCAACTTCCTCCCAGTCCTCCTCATCCTCACTCTCTTCCTCATCCTCTTTGACTTGTTTTGATGGTGATGAGTGTTCTCTGAGAATGGGGCTCATCTCTTCACTGTGGTCACTCATGTCCTCTGGCTCTTCGGTTTTCACTTCACTGTCCTGGAAGTACTTGCTTGTTCTCTCATCTCTGACCTTTCTGGACGCACGAGATGCCACCCTGGAGTTTTTGCGGTTGTTTTTGTCCACCATACTATTTTCTGAAACAAACAAACAAACAGGTCAAGGATAACAGACGTACTAGAGTACAGACAGAACTTCACTTATGTAAAGTAATTACTATTTCATTATTAAAGTAAACAAAATATTTTTAAATGGCAGTTTTCAACAGTATTGACTAAAATTTATCTCTATAAAGCTTTATGGAAAAATAAAAATAATTTGCCCTTCCTTGTAATATCAAGATAATGTATACGCATGTTGCATCATGTGTTGGCACCTTTTGCTTGCAAATAATTAGCATAAATATTAAGTAACATTAGCACATATATGTTTATATAAAATATGTAAAAGAGTACAAATAATTATTATATATGCATACATAATCTTTATCCAATTTGTATCAGTGGTATAGTTAACTAAAACTAAAAAATTCAATAAAACATTTACCTGAAATAATATATTTATTGTCTGGATAAATTGACACTTTTAAACTTTTTTTAACTTTAACTTGATGTACTAAAATAACTCAAATGGAAACTAAAATAAAACCTAAAAGCAAAACTACTAACCACTACAACTACTTAAAATGACACAACAAAATGACTGAAAGATATACAATAAAAATAGATTTACAATAAAAATGGATGTTTAAAATTACAAACTGGTTTTGAAAATATTAAGAAAAAATTTAATTGGATCTCATGATACTAAATTAGCACTGATATACAATTTATATTATATATAGACTATGCCATTTTAATTGTTTGCTTTGGCTGTCCAATAATGATAAACATATATATAGTCTATATTTTAGGGTCTGTCACCATAGGAACATCATTTTTGGGAGGTTTTAAGACCTCTGGGTCAGAGTACTCAAATCCACCCTAATGTAAATAAGCCCAGTATGATCTTAAATATATACGCTGGACACGCCCACACTCAAGTCATACATTGATGACACATACAATGTAACTTACTAGCAAGAGGGGCTGTTTTTATTTATGTGCACCGGTTAATAACAAACTACACAAGAGAGCTCAAGCGAGAGTCTCTGCACACCTGCACACCGCAGCTGTCTGCATCAACTTACATTCAAACTATTACAGTTCATTCATTTAACGGCAAAGCTGCATTTTAACTCAGCGACTAGTTTTGAGGTAGATTTTTGCAGCATAGATACCTTTGGTTTTTCGTGTTTTGGAGGCTGGTTTGTTCTTTGCAATCTGCTTCGGTTTCTTTGTGTCGGTTTTCTGTTGTGTCTCTTTTCTCTTTGCCATTCTGTTGTTGCTGATAGATCACGGATAGTTTCAGGATAAATGAACTCTGATGTATTCAGAGAATCAGAAAGACCGTGAACTTGTGTAATGTAACCTAAAGACCACTGTTACCCAACACAATCACTTCCCACCTTTCATAACACCGAAAAGCGTGCACTTTGCCTGCAGGAGATGTGAACATACGTCACATCCGCCTGTACTATTCATTTGACTGGGTAATGTGTTTGTTTAAACGCTAGGAGGCGATGTCGCACAAGCTTCTTTTGCCATTAGCAAGGTGACAATTCTATTCTATTCTATATTTAGGTTGAGAACGATAATAATATATAGCCTAGTTCTGACTGCCAAAATAGTTCAGCTAAATATTATATATTTTTTATTATTGTTAAATTAGGATTTGCTTGAATTAATATTTGGGTAATTGTATTTAAACATATATGTATCTACAAGTTCATCATGCAAAACAACTCATTATCATGTAGCAACTTGCAATACTAACTTAAAAAATATAACTAAAAATAACTAAACTAAAAAAGTAGCATAACTACTTCATTCTAATTTTAATAAAAAGCTTGTTGATTTTTGAGAATAATTTAAAGCAAATCATTTTGGCATATTACAGTAGTTATTTTGTGGGAAAATCTTAATGGTTTTATTTTCTTAAAATATATTTTCATTTGATTTTAAACATATTTTCTTTATTTTCCTATGAAATCTTTTAATTATTATTATTATATTTTACCTTTCATACTATGAAAAAGTAGTGTTTTTCTTTTTTTACACACTTCATACTAGTGTTCTCTGAATACAAACCCATTTTATGTTCTATGGATCAATAAATGAACACACATAGGCACCTGTACAGTTATTAGATTATTTTATTAGCTGACGGTTTCCCATTAAGTTTGTTAGTGTTTGAGCAGTGATGAACACATAAGGGGACAGAGATAATTTTAGTGTGGGCTATTTTAAATATATACATATGATCATATTAATGATGTGTTGTGCCAATTGTAATCTATAGCACAAGCAAGAAATTATAATATAAAATCTCTATTTCTTTATATGCAAAACTGATGCAGTTTTTATTATATAGGACATTAACCTCATTCAGTCAAGTTCATTAACATTTGGGCCTGACTTTGTGTGTGTGTACCTGGTGGTGCTGATGCAAATGAACAGCTGTTTTAGCGTCACTTGGCGGCAGATGTCCAGCTAGTGTGTGTGTGTGTGCGCGTGTGAGTGTGAGACTTCAGAGAACCGTCTGTGGACTTGATTGGCAGAGCAGAACCAGATATTCTCCCTGCAGCCAGCCAGACTCAATGGGCATCTGTGCCCAGACCGATGCCAGGACAGGTGTATGTGTGTCACATGATTGGCATATGAAGAGCGCTGTTGGCACCAAGTCTCCATGACGACACAGTCCCCCAGCCCTGCATGGCTTCCATCCCTATATGAGTCCTGAGCATTCTCAGATAGGAATAAAAAGCCATACGGGGCAAAGAGCAACGAGCGACATCTCGTTCAAGTATTTACACACAATAACACAGCCTGATCTTTTTTGCCTAAGAACAGAAAACGCAATTCCTCCGTTTTATGGTGTAACTAGTGGACGCGTAAGGTACTACAAGTCTGCCGTGCTCTTATATAGCACCGCAATAGTCGTCACTACTACCGTTGTGACCATTACAGGACAATCTTTCCGATACAACATCGACAAAAATAACGTCACATCCCTAAACTTTAAAAAATAGCGCTAGATTTCCCCCGCGGGGCTAAAATGTCCCCTCCAAAGTGTGAGAAGAAACCGCAGTTTTTGTGAATGAAATATTTAACATTTCCGTTATTGTAGCCAAACCGATGCATTTTGAGATTGATGGCAACAGTCAAAACATTTATAATACGGAGCTCCGGCACATGCACCTGTTGTCCAGCCATTGCGATGTCTGAGAGTAAAATGGAAAAATGCTGGCCAGTCTTTTCATTCCAACCTAAACGCGCAACAGGAGGAGTAGCCACAAACCGACAAGCCACTCCACATAGAAAAAAACTTGTAAAATAGATTAAATACAAGAGTAGCCTACATGGTTTAAAAGGAAAACTATAAATCGCGATGAAGGTCGAGCTGTGTTCTTCGGCAGCTGACGTGCAGTTCGGTGCGTAAAAACTAGCAGCGCAAGTCGTCACCGTGTCATACATGACATTAGAATGACCAACGCATGATGATGAAACGACTGGAAACGTCCGTGTGACATTCCTGCAACATTTCTGTTCTCTACACACTGGTAGGCTACTATGGCAAGCTGTATTAACATTTATTTCATGATATCTGGCAAGTTACAGTTGCTTTTTAATATTGCAATTATTAGACTAATAGGTTACTGGAACTAATTCACTTTAAATGTAATATTAATCTTGAAATAAACAAGATTAAAAATGCTACCAGTAAGCTACTGTCTCATAGGTAGGCTACTAGTATTATAGGTTCTAGTCAAACTAGAATACATACGGATATTTGCTACAATAAAAAAATACCTACCATGTAATGAACAAGTAAAACTAGTAAAAGTCGAATCGTTATCGTCGTCAATTCAAAGTAGTTAGAAAAAACAGCTGATATATCTGAACCACAAATCTTCATAGGTTTCAACAACCAAAAGTGTGTAATTTGCTACCAATGACAATAGAATAGTATAAGTCACTCGGGACAGTGATGAATACAAAAAGAGTAATTATTAGTGACTAGTTTAATAAATTACAATTAGTAGGCTATTGGTATAGCGTATGATCCAGCAGAACCTTTCAAATGAACAGTATTTGTCAAATGTAGAATAAAGCACTTTTACAGGCAGTATTAAATAATTTCTAATTTAAAAATATCTAATAGCAATATAATAGGTAATAAATACTAATTGCTACTAATTTTACGGCATACATGTTAAAACTGCGTGCCATACTAGTACCTGCTTTTCTGTTTTAACAGTTTGACGTGGCCTCATTTTTCTCGAGTTTTCCCTGTAAAAGATAAGTGAGTCAGACAGAGATAGACAGAGGAGCCCTTGATCGATAATATCAGTGACCGGATGAGAGGAGCCATGGCGCAGCAGTCTGACAGGAGAGAGATGATAAACGGTGAAAGTGTCTGTCAGGCTGCTCCAGAGGAGGGGAGAAGTCTGCGATGCAAAAGCTGCGGAAGAGAAAAGTTAGCGGAACGGCATTCCTCATTCCAAAGCATGGCTCGGAACACGTCATCCCGACCCAAATGCCCGTGTTTCCAGCTCCAGTGCCTCAGGTCGGATGATCATGAATAGGTATCGGTAGTAGCGACTGTGAGCCAGCAGGTGGATGTCGCCTCGCCCAATCAGAACGCCGCTTTCACGGCAGCGCCAGTCAGTCAGTCAGCCGGTCGGAGTTTGAGCAGCGTTGTGCAGCTGTGTGCTCTTCCATTCACTCTCGCGCAGACAGAGGCGAGGGGGCCGCTGCGAGGAGGGGTGGGGAGCGGACAGGCCCCCACCCCCGGAGCCGGGGCGACCAATGGCAGGCGAGTAGCGACAACAGAAAGGACATCATACCTGAGCACGAGACCAACCTCCGTGCGCGCGGGGGATTTTTTCCCCCCTCATCTGTTACAGAAGCGCGCGTGTTAATAAAGGGCTGCGGCCGCTGAATAGGGCCTTTTTTAACCCTCCTTTCAAATACCGCCAGAAAGCAGTTTCTTTCTGCTTCTAATAGTACAGGAGAGACATTGGGAGTGGTAGAGCCGTAAAATGTGTGTGTGCGGCTACTATTCCTTCTTCTTGTCCCTTCATTCTAATGAACACCTCACCAGGACTGCACTTGCTCTGTCCCTCCCTCCTTCTTTGCTTTCTCAAATTTGTGTGTGTGTGGTTCCCCTTTTTGTACTTTGTCAGGCGTCCGTTCCTGTTGGTTGTCCTAACAACACACTGTAGACTCAGGCCCTTGAGACAAAAGACAGCTCCAAGTGTCTACTGAGAGAAGAAGAAGGGGGGGATCCTTCCACTGCCATTTGGAGGGTTCACTGCCCCCCTTCTCTTCTCCAGCACATTCCACAGCGTTTCCTCGCGCCCTCTCTCCCCTTGCCCCTCCACTGCTGTCTCCCCTGAGCCGAGTGAGGCACATCACTGTGGAGCAAAGTGGGAGGGAGAGATGGGGTTGAAGGCGTTTTTTGGAGGCAGAGGGTTTCTTTTCTTCGGGCGATAGCTTAGCCATTCGAGGCAAATGTCAAATGATGTCACTCTTCTACCATCCAGTGTTGTTTTTGTTGTTTTGCATTGTGCCCTCAGAAAAAAATAATTATGTTGGCACAGAGGCAGGAAGAGGCTGCCTTGTACTTCCACTGTCAATTGGGATAAACCTGATGCTTTTTTGAAGTGAGTGGTCTTGGGGTCTTAGAGGGCAAAAAAAAAGGAAGGAAAGAAAGAAAAAAAAAGAGAAAGATGAAAAGAGGTAAATGAACATTACTAAGAACTAATGTAATTCAGTCATTTTATTTCAATAAATGATTATTTAGCACCACATTTTTTGTAACAGCTTAATGTTTTATATGACATTCATAAGCCTTTTGTTTAAACTCTGCAAATTGTGCCTCTGAAGAAGAAGGCATAAATACAAACATCTTTAAAGGGATAGTTCACTGAAAGATTCTATCATTCTCACCTTTCATGCCATTCCATACCAGAATGACTTTCTTTCTTCTGCGGATCACAAAAAAGAAAAAAAAAATTGAATAATCTTGGTGATCAAACAGTGTTTGTGACGACTGACTTCTACAGACGACAAAAAAAAAAAAAAAAGAATATCTCTCAGAATATCTTTTATGTTCCTCAGAAGAAAGAAAGTCATACAGGTCTGCAATAACAGTGAGCAAGTTATGACAATATTTATGGTGATCTCTGAAAGTAAAACACCAAAAATAAATAAACAAATAAATAAAAAACACTAAATGGTGGTTTCAGAAATAACAGCATAAATATAGCCTATAACACTAACTGCATAATTGATTCATACTGCAATGCATTCTGGGAGCTAGAAAAACTAAACAAATCAGCAACATTCTCCAATAAGAAACTGTTTGTGCAAACAACTCTGTTAGGCCAGTTGGATCAACATTTGGGTGAATACTGTTGGTCAGATTCAAAGTCATTCATTATTAGAACTAGAAGTTCTGTAATGTGGATAAATACGATTCCTTAATGCCAATAGCACAAATCTTATTATATATAATCTTATATTTATGATTATTTTAATGAAGTAGACAGCACATACTAAGATGTAATTTGTGCTCATATTAGATATATAGCCTATGAACATTTAATTTGTTAAAGAAGCCTAAAAATTAAAACAGGTAATTAAAATGACAAAACAGGAAATAAAGCAAACAAATTCTAATTGTCTTATTAAAAACAATGACAATTAGGAGATATTATTATAACAATTATGAAGCAATTATTGATGACAATTACGTTACATGTACTATATTATAATAACAATTAATTAACCTTAACTATATAGTAAGTATATGTAGTTAATTAATATTACTCAGTACTTGTATAATTACCCTGTAACAGTGACACCTTAAAATAGAGTATAACCCGATTTTGTTTTATTTTCTATTTAAAAAAAAAAAAAAAAAAACTTTATCTCTGTGACATATCTATGTGAAATATCACACACGGAGGGACACTCTGCCATAAAGCCTACAGGATAAAAGAGCCCAGACACAATTGTGCATCTCTTTGAGGATAATAGTAAGAATAGTTTAAGAGCCTTCATGCTTGAATGCCTCCGAAATCATTCTGCCAAAGAATGCAGGTGTTCGAAACATTTCAAACAAGTATTCAAACAAATCCGAAGAAATGCATGTGGAAGCAATTGCTGGGAAGGACAAGCCTCTGTAATAGCCGTCTTTACAGAGTGCTGATCAGTAATTTGGTATCTGTCGGTTTACCAGGCAGAGGAGCGTGCTTGTGGAAAACACTACCTGAGTTTCGCAGCTGAAAGTTGGGCGCACCTGTATGTGCGATTAGACTGAGGGATTGTGCGAACAGCAGCGTCGGCCATTGGAACAAAAAGAGGGACAGGAAAATCATGAGAGTCATCTGGTCTGCAGCGAGGCTCCCCGTCAGAATTCCACGCTCAGCTCTCTGGACGCCGCACCAGCACAACCACACAATGAACTGCATAATCAACTGGGATTTACCTAACAAAGAACAGCCTCCACACATGGGCACACATACACGCACACACCAGGGAACAGACACGCATGGCACCTGAAACACACTCGCTCGAACACAAACACACAGGCACAGCTGAAATAAGCATCTACTCACAGTTTTAGAACCACTGAATCAGCAGCTAGACCAGTGCCAGTAGTAAATGAGAACACAACTGCACGCATTCACACTCACACTCGCTTTAATTAGTGACTGGGATGTGATTTCTATGGGTAGATGCAGGTGTAGAGCTCTGTGTAAGGTATGGATGGCTGGGTATATTGAGAACTGAGTGTGTGTGTGTGATGCGAATGGCTGGCTGAGTTGTGTGTATATGTGAGCATGAGGTGTGAGTCTGATAGGGGGTCCAACAGCTCTTTGATCATGACAGCCTGCGGAAGAGAAGTTCTGACAGAGCTCTGCAACCCTCCCAGCCCCCACACTTACACACACACACACATCTAAACATGATTTTCAGTACTTTCAATCTTATATCAGCCATTTTATGTTTTAGCAATCACTCCCACTCCACACAGCACTACATGGATGAAAGTAACCATCAGCATGCGTTTTTAAGAGCGAGAGGAGCATGATTTTTTAGTAGCGTCTGCTGTAGATTTCTGTCAGAGGTTTTCTATCAGGGTTGAGTTCCTTTAAGACCTTCCCCTCATTCACTCAAGGGTGAAATCTCTGTTTCTTATCTTTTTATCCAGAAACATTGGGAAAGCTGTGTCTACTTGGACCCTGTAGAAGCAGTAGATATTGCAATGCCTGTTCAAGTTAGTGGTGAGCTCAGTAGGGTAAGATTTCGATCCAGTTGCTAATCTACAAAGCCCCAAACGTAACATAGAGAGAAGAAAAACAGATATTGAGGCCATGAACTGGCCAACAAACCTGCACTATTACTAAAAACAAAAATAGAAGAAAAAAAATTGTGTGATGTTGTGGCCATCAATGAAAAATTCATTCAGTTTACGAACCACTAATGCGTTCTTTTAGTTAAACCGTGACTGCATTGTACTCATTTTTTTCATTCTCTCATTTTAAATACAAAGAAGCCTCATTATACTAGTTCATTCTGTTCTTTCATATTATTTCAGTCTTCACCACACTGTAAAGTTGTTCTCTCATTTTAGTTAAAATGTATATAAATATTTTTGTAAATATATAATTATACAACTGACAGTTTTCAGCCATGAGACTGGCACGAAGACCTGGAGGGCAAAACTTCCATAGAACTGCAGCACAAGCCTGTCAATGTTTCACCCGTTTCCGATCCACAAATATTTACATCATACTCAAATGCAAGTTTTGGCCATTTATAAAACCATATAAGCACCTGCAATATTTCAATCATTAAAAACAGCAGCACATTCTAAAACATTTAATGTGGAAAACACTTAATGTGCCTTGATTTACTCAAACAGTGCTATTTAATGATCAAATTTAGTACACACCTTATTGATGATGCATATACGCTAGCTAGCAGATGAGCCTAGGATATGAACGTGATATGAAGTGTTTACTTTAGTTTTCTAAAGTGAAAAAAAAAATATGAAATGTGAAACTTTGTGCATTGAGTTGATATTCTATGTATGTTATTTTTTCCTGTATAAAGTATGTATCATCAATAAATTAATATGAGTGTCTCAGGTACTATCTTTAAAGTCAGCGTGAAATGATAATAAATTGTATAACTTTTAAAAGGTCGATTTTCTAAAAAAAAGGGCAGATTTCTCTCTGGTGCTGTATGCTGTACTTGCACAAAACCCTTCACCTTCATAATCAACTTTTTCAATAACCTGAATTAATGTACGTTGTACAGTATGTGCAGATCTGTCGCTACTTTCATTACTTCTTGTTTTCTACACAATGCAATGTGACTTTTCCCCCACACTCGGAGCTCGGAAAATGTCCATGATGTGTCTCTGAGGAGTCTCTTCATTCTGGACTTACATTAGTAGTCTTTAACGATCCCCTCCAGGATAATTTTCTTTCTCTCGCTCTCCTTCTGTCTCACTCCTCAATTAAAGGAAGCTTCATTGCCAATTCACCTACTGGATAAAGAGTTGCCAAAGCTTTTCGCAACAGCAGCAATCTGTTAAAGTGTCCATAGAAACCGTTAATAACATTAACAGAGGCGTAATGCAACTATCAGTATACTTTTCTAGTTAGGATGACACAGTGATCGTTATGCAGCTGTAAAAATAACAGTTGAATAGTGAGAGGTAATCAATACCATTTGAGGCCCTAGGCTACTGTCAGCCATGTGCATCTCTCTCCCACTCTCTGTGTCCAGGTTATGGGGAAGCGGTGTGTGTGTTAGTCAGTGCGTGTGTTTTTGCGTGAGACAGGCAGCTCTTCCCGCTGAGTGGTTGTCATGGCTACAGCAGGGAGATGGAATGCGGTAAATATCTCAATTTCCCAATCAACCACACTCAAAAAGACACATGAACACACAAACGCACACACATACTCTTGGTCTTTTGGGAGAAAGGTCAGAACATGCCAGGAGACAGGAAAAGGCAGAAAGTAGGCAGTAAGTGTGGCAGTGGTCTACGATAAACGTTTTTTTTTTTTTTTGGTTTGCTTGTTTTTTCGTTCTTGTGAACACACTGAATCTACACAAGTTCTAAGAACTTAAATGAAGCTTGAAATTTTGATTAACAACAGAAAACTGTAGTTTTGGCTGAAAACATAATAAACCTCAGCACCTAACCTTCAGCCAGCTTTGATGCTCGCTGGAAGAACTACTGGAACAAGTCTGATAGTGCCTAAAGCGCTTATTAAAATCAAATTATGAAGCCAAACTAAAACAACAAAAAATAGTGCACTGAGAGCAGTGCAGACATACTCAAAAACATAAATTCCAACCATTTTTCTAATTCAATTTATGGAAATGAGCCATTAAATCTTATACACTGTAGGTAAAGTATTTAAGTTTAGTCGGTTGTCCATGGGCACTAGAAAGTTACTGATTGGACAAAATCTATCGGTACTTCCTAACCGTTATGGGTGATGTTAGCAGGTCCCGTACAATTAAGCAGCAATACCATGAATGTGTCAGGGGTAAATACTAGGAAGATTTTTAAATTATTTAATAATAACAAAAAAGTTTTTTTTTTTTGAGTCCGTATTGCAGAGATGAATTCCTTCACTCGTCATGTCCTCATAATGAGAAATCAAGTTTACGGATCAGGGGAAAGCAGGGACGAAAGTAACATTTTTTAAAAGATAATGTTTTGGACAGAGATCATTTTTTTGCTGCTGTCAGTAACTCACAAGTGTGGTCAATCTATACCAGGGTGTATTTTGTGCAAATGTAACGACTTCAGTATAATTTCACTTTGAATGTAAATTGTACATTGGGACGAAAGTAACACACAGGTGGTTCAAAAGTAACACAACAATACAAGCTAGATTTTTTTATTACTCTTGATTTATTAAATACATCTGACTATGACATTGTTAATACTGTATGTAAACAGCAAAGATATTTTGTTCTTTACGCTTCAGTAATTTACTTTTGGCGCCGGAAAGGACGTGATATCACGTAATTTCGTTTCCCGCGTTACGTCAGAGAACAGAGAAGTTTTCCAGCGCCAAAAGTAAATTACTGAAGCGTAAATCAAGAGTAACAAAAAAAATCTAGCTTGTATTGTTGTCCGTCAAGGCTCCGTCAAGGGCTGTGTGCTGAATGTGCTGTAGTAGTAAATATAGTCAGGGATCTGAGAAAATTGCTTTGTTACTTTTGTCACACGTTACTTTTGCCCTGGTTCTCCCCTAAGCTGTAATGAAAGATTTTTTGGTTTGTTTTCGATTTGATTTTTGTATTTTTCCATTAAATGGTCATTTTAAGCTTTCTATATATATTTATCCCGTCTTTCTTGGTTCATTTTTGTTAAGCGCCTACTTTTCAAGACGAGAAGGCAAAAATAGCATCATGTTAGTTTTCTTTTAAATTTAGCCTATAAAATCACAACGTTTTGTTGATATTGTTTCTAAACACAAATAAAAGTAGACTCTTTACAGTTCCGGATGATGTATTTAATGATGTACATTTAAATTGACGGCGTAGGCTATTTTGTTTCTGAAAAAAAAATGCAAGTGATTGAGCTTTTGCCTCCACGTCCTGCTCAACGTACTTCAGCCTCTCCGCACAAACATATCCCACATTTATTATTATAGCACATTTGTAACATTTAAACATTGTTATACGCTTAAACTGTTTTAGTAGGTATCTATGAGCAGCTCACTGTCTGCTGATGACCGCTTGGTCGTTAGCCTACTAAACAAAAACTTATATTTAAAATATAAGTTATTACGAAAATATTTGATAATTTGAAAATTATCAAATAATCTTGAAAAAAACATATCTTGGTTTCCACAAAAAACAAGCTCAACTGGTTGATAATATAATTTCTTTCTTAAAAAATATATATATATATATATATATATATATATATATATATAAATGTTTTTAACAATTTTACTGATTTTGTTTTTGTTTTTTTACTTTTAGCAAATAAGCATAAGAGACTGTAATACAAATGTGCCAGCTCTTAAGAGTTTTAAGGTTACTTTGCATATTTATTTTACTAATTCTTCTAATCTGAAAAGTTGGCAAAAAGTATTTACTACTGTAATCATGCCACCAAAATCTTGTAACTTTTAATTAAATGTGAAAAGACAAAAAGAGCAAGAGAGAAACATATGAAAGGAGGACAGAAAACAGGCAAGGTGGGGAAAAACTGAAACAAAAACCAAAACAGTACAAATAAATGAAAAGGAAAGCAAAAAATAAAAAGCAGGACTGGTCACCTGGAGATCCTTGGCCTGGGCTAAGCCATGGGGAGGTGGTAGCAGTCGTCATGGAGAGGGGCTCTGGTTGCCATGGTAACAGCTGGGCCGGGGGTCAGCGGCTAAGGGAATGTGTTTGCACACAGAAGTGCATGCTGGGAGGAGAATCCTGCTGGGTGTGTGTTTAAGTGAGTGAGTTTGAAAGAGAGAGAACGTTCTTAGTGGTCCCTTCAGAGTTGAAAACCCCTGTGTTGCCATAACAAAGAGGAGAAATTAGTTTGGGGCTGTGAGGTAATTGTTGAGGCATTTTGTGAAGTTCTTTTGAGGTGCTAGATGAAATAATTTGTTCGATGAAATGGCAGGCATGGTTGTGTATGAGGCTGTTTGTGAGGTATCACACTAAAACAGCTCAGAATATTCGGTTTAAATCCAAAATCTGTTACATATGACAAATATACACGTACATGACCCCAGTAAACACAAGGACATAGTAAAATTGATCTTCCTGATTGAGACCAGAATCTCCACACATTCCCACTCCACATATGCAGAGAACATAAAGAGGGCCATTTCTGTACCCACACAAACCTAAACTGAAGTTCATGAGTCACAGAGAGATGTCAGCAAGCCAGCACACATGGATGAATTCACGGATGAAAGTTTCTTGATATCTGTGGATGGAAGAATACTGGTTCAGATGAATACATTTAGTGCATTTAGAGTTCAACAGAGTGGAACCGAATGTGGTGTAGCTCCGAACAACCCACAGCATTTGTGTCATGATGTTGCCTGTGACAAATATAAATTCAGACTCATCCCTGAAAAAGTACAAATCATGCAAGGCACTTTTGAGGGAGACCCATTTTTGGAGGATTTATACTACTGTTCAAAATTTATTACACTACTGAATCAACTATCTTTTTAACAGTAAAGATATTAAACAATATGTGCCATGGTTTGCAAAATTAAAACAATGTTTTAAAATTAGCATATTAAAAAGAATTCTGTAGGATCATGTGTCATGATATATTCAGCCAAAATATGAATAAATGACATTCTAAAATATATTAAAAAAGAAAACAGTTTAATAAATAAATCCAGCCTTAATGAGCACATTGAAAAAATAAATCAATACAAATAAAATCAATAAATAAATCCCTTCTTTCTGCTTTTTGAATTTTTTTGCAATTATTTGTGAAATGGACTTTCAATTTCAGAGTAAGACTTATTTCAAAGTAAACCCTACACCACTTTTTTCAGCGTAAGAGATATCTTTCAAAAAAATAAAAAAGAAATTGTATGTGATGGCTATTTTTATGCGATGACTAAATTTTGTAAAAGCACATTAATTCTTCTGTTATAATTATTTGAGCTATTGGGGTTTGGGGGAATTTAACTGGGTTTATAATAATTAGCAAAATTGCATATAACTTTACACAGATGGTTAGAATAATTTTTTCACTGTATAACACATGCTATTTCCAACTTGAAAAAGTGAATACTTCAATGTACGTTTGGCCCAATTCACTTCCATTGTAACCTAGGATAGCAGGGACAAGTTGTAATGAATTTTGTTTTCTTCAGCATGAATCCACAACTAATGCTGATTAAGTTTAACTACAACAACAAAAAAACTGCATTTAACTGACTGTTCAAATTTCCAAACTCCGCCCACACTTATCTTATTCAAAGCCATCAGGTTCACTGAGTCAAACACATAGAAACACAAACTCTGTTCCACACTCTTGAGGGATGTTTCTCCCAGAGTCGAACTGTCTGCAGGAGATGCAGTGAGATGGAAAACTTTAATCGCATTAAAAGAAAAACCTTCTCCTTTCATTTGGAAATTCCTTAGATTCCCCCTTTCTCTCCCACCCTCATCCTTCTCCCTCTATTTTCCCAGTTCTCTCTCTTTCCGACCTTCCCCCTCCTCCTCCAGCACTTACAGCCACTTCTGTAGCTCCTGTAACCCCCCCCCCCAATCTACTCCACCCGTGGAGGAATTACAATCTGCTCCCGTCTCTCTCCCTGTTTCGCTCCATCTCCCTCACTGTCTCCCTCTCTCGTTCTCTTTCTCTCTTTCTTTTCGTCCTGCTCCTGTGATTCTGTTCCTCCTCTTTCAGAAAGCAGACAGATCAAAGGCTCGGCCCCTCCTCTCTCCTCCAGAAGGTTTTGTCCCCATCTTTCTGTCACTCGCTCTTTGTGGACCGTTTTCCGGTTTCATGCCACGTTCAAACTCTCCTTTTGTCATCTGGGTCCGAAACACATTTACACACACGGACACACAAATACACACAGTCACACACAACAGGGATAAACCACCTGAGGAGACAGAGGGATTTTCAAAGTCTGGGGGGATTTTGGACCTTAGGGGTCCTGAGGAAAGTTCACCGTTTAGGTTCATACACTCACACAAAAACAACTTGAGTTTCATGAGCTGAAATATGATTTTTTATTTATTTATCTGAAGCACAAGCGATAATAATATATCACATGACTAGTAAACTATAGAAATACAGCTAAACTCACACACAAAAATACACAACATAGTGGATCACTATTAAACAAGGCTATCAGAGAGTCTGTCATTTCCTTACAACTCGAATTATCACAAGAGGGCAGTGCTGCACAATGTTAAACTTTCATCAGTTGCTCACAACTTTTTTTTCCCTGTGGATCACAAAAGTAATTATGGATCCACGCAATTAAAAGAAACACACATCGATCTTAGAACTGACACATAAGCAATCATGAAACTGATATAAACTGATATTAATGATGGTCAGTGAATAGCTTTTAACTTCATTCCAGAACTCTTGCTCCTTAAACTTGCACTGATAGTATATATTACAGTAAACAAGTAACTTAGGTACCCAGAACCTAAAAGGGGTTTGTGGTTGAGGTTTAAATTAAGGCTGAGGTTTGTTTTGAGTTATGTCAAGTTTGTTTTTGTCATTTGCACAGCTTACACCTGATTCACTGGGCAATGAATGCTTGTGACAAGGCTCGGATAACAGGAAAATAACAGTACTGCAAACTAGACTGACAGATAAAACATTAAACACATGCTAATTCAAATTAAGTATGCTGCCATTAAAACTACAGTAAAACAGCAATATTCTGTAGAATAACAGTTTTCTAATTAAATATATTTAAATATGTGATTTCCTCATGTAAAATTACATTTTACAGGCTTTGTTGGTTTGAGGTTGAAGTTTTGAAGTTGGCAGGATTCAGTCTTAAGTTAAGAAATGTTCAATAGGTTCAATATAAGTTAAGCTCTGTCAGCAGCATTTATGTCAATGACCACAGGAAATAATTTTCCCTTTGCTTTTCCTTTTGAAGTAAACCATGTGATAAATGTTAACTTTAAAATAACATTGAAAACATGACTTACGAGCCTTTCAAACCAAAAGGAACACTTCAAATGTTCTTAAAAGTTAGACAGGTTTTACTATGAGATGGCCTTCTCAAGTACAGCCAAACCTGTACTCTCTCTCTCTCTCACATACACACACACACTCACACTCATCTGGTCCATCTGCTAATGTAAGATGATTGACCTGGTGATCCAGCTGACATTTTAAACAAACAGAGAAGAATATGAACCTATGTAAAAAAAAAAAAAAAAAAGAAAAGAAAAAGTAAGAAAGTAAGAAGAAAGATTTTTTTTTTAATTCAATTGCATTCACAGAAGCTCTAATGCTCACATTGTGGACACAAAATTCTAGTATCTAACCATATTTAAGCAAATACCTTTTTTAAATGTCATTCCCCTCACACATTTTCTTGGTATGACACAAACATCCACATGAAAAACATTTCATGGAAAGCAACACCAATATCAAAATACTGGCTAATACTGAGAAATGTGATACAACCAAAAATATTTTTTCTATCTACACTCATTTTTAAATGCCCACTGACCACATAACAAATGAATGCAAAATACAAATAAAAATAGCTTTGAACTAAACAGCAAAAACACATGAGGATTGTGTGAAAAGCAGGACTAAGAGAATAAACTGGAGTTAGAGGTGTTACAGTGGCTCAGTGGGGTGACCGAGGTCAAATCCAAGCCTACACACCTGTTTCCATTTGCATATACAGAAACAGAAGAAATAACAGAGCTACATGTTTGACGTTATCTCATACCGTGACATCTTGAGTACAATTTTAACATTATACATTAAGATGAGTCTATGTTCTGATAATGTGTGTTCATTTCATATCATGCACATCAAGCATGATGACATAAAGGTCCGTTTTACCAAAACCAACTCTACACACTCAGATAGATCTGTCAAACCGGCTTCAACAAAACTGGATGTCCATGTACAAACCATGAACACACACACACACATCCCTAACCCCCATCCGCTGGCTGGGCCGGACTCATCTGAGCCGTTGCCATGGTGACGGACCTGGAGAGCAGGCATCACCTTAGATACCTCAAACAGATAATGTCATCTAAACATATGCACACACAAACACACATAACCTTGACCAGGTAAGACATACACACACACACACACGAACGTACAACTGATAACGAAATAGAGTGCAGTACTGGAGGTAAGCACAAGTGAACCTGCAATTAGAGGTCAGTGTCAGATGTTTAAATAGAGAATGAACAAAGCCCACCAGAATCTTACTTTCACTCCAGATTTGTCACAAATGTTAGTCTGATAGCGAGCTGAACATTTTGGCGAATCATTCCAGATCACATTTCAAAGAAATGTACATATAGAAAATGATGTTAATTAAGAAATCAATCTAATATGCTGATTTGATGCTCAAGAAACACTAATTAATATTATCCATGTTGAAAACAGGTAGGAAACAGTACTGTTGTTCTTCTTCTCAGGATTCTTTAATTAATATAACAACATTTATTTGAAATAGAAAAAGATGTTGTAACATTGTAAAGGTTTTTATTTCACTTTCAAGCCTGACGGAAAAAAAAAACTCCCTCATTACTATCAAAAATAATCATAAAATATTCACATTTATGTCTATACATTTCAATACGGACATAAGAAAGACAAATAACCTGGATTGACATCAGTCACAAAAACCAAATCCTTCTTTTATCTTCTTTAATACCAACAGAGACTATAGAAAAGATCAGGATTATGACAGATTATGTCTGGATGATATAATTGTGAATAATCTTGCTAGAGATTCTTTTCAGGAAATGGGATTAGACTTCAGAAAATTGACAGAGGAATAAGAAAGAGAGGAATGGAAGAAAGGCAGACACCACAGGTAAAGGGAAGAGATTTAAAAATAAAAGAGGTATGAAAGTTATCGTTTGATGAAGGTCATCCATTAAACCTAAATGTTCTGTTTCATGACAGGTATGATGTGTATGGAAAATGAAAAAGAAAACAGGAAGAAAAACGTTGACTGCACTTGTCTTTTGGGTAAATTTGTGTCACTGTGACAGTTTTGTGTATATGTGTGCTTGGATTGATGGATGTGTGTGTGTGTGTGTGTGTGTGTGTGTGTGTGTGTGTGTTTAAACTGTGTTTGCTAGGAAGGAGTGGCAGATTAAGGGATTATGGTCAGTCTGATCATGTGATTGTCATGGTCTGTGGTGACCCTACTTACTAACAGATTACCCTGGTGAAGGTGAGGTAGCCTCCTTTTCTTTCTATTTCCTCCTTCTGTCACTTCATCCATCCTTTTGTCAGGACAGCCTGTCATCTCATCACTCATGGTTGGGCTGAAGTCTCTACCTTCTGTGGCTTCCTTTAACGAGCCAGGAGACCCGAACACTCAAACCTGCACAGAAACAATAATTTCTTATTATTCCCTATTCAGAGGAGTCCTCGTCATCTTGACCTTGTCTTCTGGATTCTTAGACCTGGAGATCCAGGCACACACACCTGATCTGCCAATGCAGAGGTGAGTAACACAAGCTAGCACTCCAATCCCATCTCCTGAAGCACCTGAGGGAAACCAAACTATCGGTTAAACAACTGTGTTTTGCTCCAAATGTTAAATAAATGAGATGGAAATTGGCATTGTAAATGCTAAGTCGATTTCCAGCCGCTTCCTCAAAAGCAGGAACTGGCCTAAAACTATCACGCTCAACAACAAAAGCTTACTTTGACATAGCCGCTTTTAACCAGATGAAAAACAAACACAGCTTCTAAATGTGTGAGAACGTTAACAGCTTTTGGGTCCTTCAGTTTCAATTTCAGAGAGAAAGGCATTCATCTGACTTTGCATTCAGTTCATTACACATATATAACTGTATGTGTCACGGCTATTACCTGGCACGGTTGAGTGGCCAAAATCACTTCAGAGTTAGCCCTCCAGCGTAAAATGACTTCATGTTACATTTAGCAATGTATGAAGAGCCATAAATTTGTCCTCCCTGAATAAGTACAGTTTACTGAAGTAGAAATCACTGTACTAATTGTGGTATAAACTACATTCACAGTTTCTATGTACATGGTTTCCTTTTCCATGCTGAAAAGGATGGTTTATATTTTAGACTATTTTAGGATGGTTACATCCTGTGTTTTCAAGGAATACACGATCTGGACAGCTGCTAAACTTATTTAAACTTTAAAAATAGTAAATACCGAATAACGAACTGAAAATTGGTACGTTGCTGCAGTATTTTTTCAAAGAACATTGGCAAAGAGATCGATAAATAGGTTTCACGAGACGCATGTGATGCTTGGCCCTCTGTCGCCCTCTGTTGAAAAGCTTGTGAAGTGCAGACTCGTACACTTTAAAGAGTGTTTAGCGCTGAATTTGGGCAGCACTAATTAATCCTTTTAGCGTTTAATTATCTTAAAGTGTCTCCCTTTGTTCCTCTGACGTAGCGTCGCATCTTTTCAATTGGTAAACAGGGACTTGTGATCACTTCAGACTTCACACTTTTTTTATTATTATGATTATTACTGTCAATGTCTGACACAAAAAACTGTATCTAGAATATATAAAATATTCTTAGGAAATATATAAACAGGCCTAAAGATGAATTGACCGATTCGACGTTTTGGATTAAAATCTATACATTCAATTATAATTAATGAGATTCTGTGATAACTAGCCCTGGGCTCATCAGAGACAGTGAGGTGGAATCTTTCTACAAGTTGTCCTTAATTTCAGTTGATTGACCTGAAAGCTTTTTATTTATAATGAATGAAGCAATATGCAACTGAAGTCAATGTCATGGACACAAACAAATAAATACCTTACCAAAGATGTTGCTATGTCTTTATCTCCAGGCATTATCTCTCTCCAAGGAGGCTTTTGTGTGAGTTTTGGGGTGAGAAGCCCTGAAAACTCTTGCTCAGCTCCATGGCTGGAAGAAAACACACATTCGTCCTCCTCTCCCTTTCTTCTGTATTCCTTCTCTGTCTCTTCACTTATCCATGTGTCTGCGGTCCTGCCCGGGCCCCTCTTCTCGCCGGCCAGCCTTTCCTGGTGTTATGGGGGGTTCCAGATAAAGACTGTTTGGGTCGGCCTGACCCAGCTGCATTTGGGATGGAGTGGGAAGGCCGTGTGGCGATATTTTATGAGGACACGTTAGGACTTTACCCATATTTCACTGCACAGGATCGTTCTGTCAATGGTGGCCTACCACAACACACCAGCCTTGACCTTCACCTCCAGAGGGTGGAAGGCGACCTGACGGCCTCATTACCCCAAGCAGGAGCACCTGGTTTAGGGGTGCTGCACTGGCAGGAGTGGGCGCCTCAGTGGAACAGGAACAGGGGAACTAAAACAAAGTATCTTATGGAGTCAAGGGCACTTCTCCGGGGATTTTTTCCAGACTGGAGCACAGAAGAAGTGGAGAAATGGTCACAGGTGATAACAGTCACAACATATTATGATGAATTATTTTAGAGACTATCATTTTGTAATATGTTGTCTAAATTGATCATACGATTTAAATTCCTCTCAGGTTGACTTTGAAGCAGCAGCACAGTCCATTATGATGGAAACCCTGCGGGAGGTGAAGAGACTCCGCCCACAAAGATTATGGGGCATGGCCCCATTTTCTAACTGCTATAACTATGACTCCACCCAGATAGCATTAGCCAATTACACGGGACGGTGCCCTGCTGCAGAAATGGCCCTTAATGATGAGCTGATGTGGCTTTGGAAGCGAAGCGGTGCTCTCTATCCAGCCCTATCGCTGGAAAAGCAGCCAGAGGGAACTAAAGGGACGTGGCTTTACGCAACCAATCAGATCAGAGAGGCTTTACGAGTGGCAGCTCTCGCAGGGACTACCTTTGATCTACCTGTGTTTCCACTGATCAAGATTGTGTACATCTCTTCTAACTCCTTTCTCTCAGAGGTAATGAATAGTAGGCTGAAATCTGTTGAGTGGCCGATATAATATGATTGAATGTAAAATAAGATCAGTTTAACTGTGGAAGGACTTTGTTGTGAATCAGTACAACCTCATAACTATGTCTATATTGTATCAGAATGATCTAGTGAACACAATTGGAGAGAGTGCTGCAATGGGAGCATCTGGAGTCATAATATGGGAAAAATCCTTAGCAGTTAAAACACAGGTAATCATTTGTCTACACACTTTTACTCAGCAAGGGTGCATTAAATTGATCGAATTTGGTTATTCATTATAATACTTTTCATTAGTCTTTACAGACTCCTGTGAGACTGGTATTATTTACACCTGTGTGTGTCCTACAGAAATCCTGCTCAGAGTTCAGCTCGTACGTTCGTCAGATTCTTGGTCCATATGCTGTCAATGTGACGACTGCAGCACGTCTCTGTGGAGTCTCACTGTGTCAGGGTCGTGGACGCTGTGTGCGTAAGAAACCTGAGGACCCCACATACCTGCATCTTCCTTCAGCACACTTCATGCTTCTTCCAAACGGGGCAGAAGGTGTCCGGGCCACGGGAGAGCTTCCCACTGCTTACATAGACCTCTGGAGGAAGGACTTCCGCTGCCAGTGGTTTGAAGCCTTGGAGGGGGCAGCAGCGGATCAAGAATCAGGCGTGGTGCTGGAAAACCGAAGGAAAATAACATCAGCAACAGTAAAAGCAGTGGTTGGGATGAGCCAGAGTCAGAGCACACCGGTTCCAGTGATTCCAGTCACAGTAGTGCCTACCAAGCAGCCAGTGGACTGCGGAAATACTGCACTTAATACACCCATCATCCTTCTCTCCTCACTGATTCTTCATTATGTCTGAGGAGAAGACAGCTGGAGTGTGTAGGAACTTTTGTGAACCTCTGTTGGCCTTGACTTTGATTGCTAATTGCAAAATTAGTTTTAATATAAATACCCAACTCTGTTAAGAGAATAGCTTCTGTGAAAGATAATTTCAAAGATGGATTTAAATTCACAATGTGAACATAACTGAAGAAACAGATCTGTTCTGCGTCACCTGCACTTTAATATTAACAACAAAATATATTTTAAATATCATTTTTAAAGGGATAGTTCCACCAGTGACCCTCCAAGAAGATATTGTGAAGAATGTTGGTAACTAAAGATGAAAAAGAATACTCTGTGGGGGTCAATAGCTCCATCAACATACAGGTTTGGAACAAATGAAGGGTGAAAGGTTTGCTTTTTTAACATCCATTTATGACCCTGAATGGTTTTAAAAAACTAGTTACCTTCTATAATGTACCAAATTACAATAATAAACTCTAAACAGACTAACTATGTATGGAATATTTTTTTTATACAAACAAATTAAGATTTTATTTCTACAAAAATAATTGTAATTGGAGTTATTACATCTTTTTCCATCATGGAAACAGATTATTTCACAAATATGTCTGCATTAACCCTTAATATTATATATTTCCATTAAAGTTTTTTGGCGTAGGATCTTTTTTTTTTTTTTTTTAAGAAACTGATACTTATTATACTTATAATGCTTATGTTCAGCAAATAAGCTCAAATATTGATCATAATTTTTCATTGTTACAAAAATCTGATATTTCAAATGTATATGCCTACTGTTCGTTTGACCTTTATATTAATCAGAGAAACCTGAATAAAATGTATTATGGTTTGTCAAATTATAAGAAATATTTCTTGAGCACCAAATCAACATTTCATGATAAATGCAGCCTTAGTGAGCCTAAGACACATTTTTCAAAATCACTGTAAATAAACTTGCATGACTTTGTATATATGCACAACATCAAGCCTGCGTAAGACTTGTGACAGGACAGTGATAGCACAATCATAAAATGTCCTGAAAGCAGCTGGACCAGAGTGTAACAGGCCCCTATCTGTCGAAAACTAAAATCTAATCAAATGTTTAGTCTCTCATTTATCTTTGACATTTATGAAAAAAAAGAAGTCAGCTAAGTTTACGCTTTATCTGAGCAGCCTGTCCAAAAAAAAAAGCCATCCTCCATGATAAAAATGTAAAGCCTTTTTAAACATTCAGTGACAGATATAAATGACCACTAGGAAAATCTGATGGTTTGTTGAATTAACAAATACAAATTAACTAAAGAAAAAAAAAAATATATATATATATATAAATAAATGTGTGCATCTGTGTTTACGTATCTGTGAATTCATCAAAGATTATAAGGGGTGACAGAGCGAAACCTTTTATCTGCCAGTATAATTTAATCCAGGGCCATCTGAGGACACCCTCTTACCCACTCACACACACACACACACGCCCTTTCCCTGATAAATACTGTAGATCAGGATGTAGCTGTACCTGAACTCAGCACAGATGATTATTCTCTAAATAAAACAACTGCATGTCAAAAAGCAATGAACATTTACATCTTAAAAATTAAGTGGGAGTCACAAAAATCAAGTCTCAATCTAGCAAATTTATTTTGGTTTATATAATAATTTAAAATATACATTGATGACAGATTGTTGGACAAATCAGGGTTATAGTTAGCAAGACAGCAATAAAGAGACGTTTAAACAGGAATAGACAGAGAAATGTAAAGATCATTTGCAAAAATAAACTTTCAGCAATCTTGCTTTTTATTTTTTTTTACACGTGCCTCCAATCTCTCCTCACATTCCTCTGAATTTTTCCTGTGACAAACACTTGCATGAAACAAAACAGTTAAACAAATGACAGGACATTTGCCATTACTCTCAACACGGTAATCAAGTGTCCAATATTTGTAGGTGGGCTATTACAGTGCTTGTGTTAAGAATAGTTCATCCAAAAAACATTCTGCCATTATTTACTCACCCTCACGTTGTTTCAAACCTGTATGACTTTCTTTCCTCTGAAGAAAACAAAAGAAGATATAACTCTTTCAAAGTCATACATCTTTTTGTGAGAAACAGAGTGAAAAGTAAGTTTTTACTCAAAAGGTCTTACAGGTTTAACAAAAAAAACTGGGGCAGTAAATGATATCAGACTTTCGTTTCAGATGAGCTAACTGATCTGGGATGCATAGCATCCATCCTGCAGAATCCCAGACGTCCGGGAGGAACAAGTATACACAGAGCATGGCTTCCATACGGACATATTGATGTTAAACTTCTACTCTATGTCTTAAATTAATTTGAGGCCATTACAGATGGTGCATTTAACACCAATTATGCAATCTGTCAATATACCCACCATTAATTCCATACAAACACACTGACTTCATAAACAGGGGCAACAGTAACACCAATCAGTTGCCCAGAAACCACCAACAACAGAGAGTGCTTCCTGTGGATGTTGGACGGCATGAATCACAGGGAGGAGTCTTGTCGTGCAAACATTCTAGAGGGATGGAGCCACGACAAAATAAGGTGGTTAAAGATGTGGCCTCCAAAAGGGAAAGGTGAGAATCAAGCTGTCTCTAAGGGGACGAGCACTTGCAGAGCATTGCTAGTATACATTATAATTAGCAAAATGGTTCCACTGCACGGTGTTTAGCAGAATGACTGTAGAAGGCGGAGCCACTGCTTTTCTCCAAGGGGTGGAGTCCCCACTCGAACAAGAGGTGTGGTTTGCTGCCACGGTTACTTGTAGATGGTTTCTAGGGCATCAAGGGTTCGTTTGATGTCTCTGATCTGAGCAGCTAGAGCATGTATAGGTTGCATGGAGCGATCTAGCTCCTCACAGCGCGCCATGAGTGTGTACATTCCCTGGAAACACATACACAAGCGCACACAGATCAAAACACAAAAAAACCTGAAAATTACAAATCGCCTGACTGGATAAAGGCGCTCTCACCTTTATACTCATGTCCACAGACTCTCCCAAACTGTCCACAGAATCTCTGTAGGTCTGGATATAACCCACACTTAAAGCAGTCATCTGGATAGACACAACGTTTTGATGAATATTTAAAGAAATATGTGCATAAATGCATAAGCGAGTTAAAATGAGGGTTGCATACATAAAAAAATTATTATTTGGACACAAAAAAAAGCTTTAAATTTTGTACATTTTATATGTATACTACTATTCAAAAGTTTGGAGTCAGATTTTCTTAAATTACTATTTCAGCATAGACACACGAAATAGATGAAAACTGACAAAAAAATGTATGATGGTATAAAATATATTTTTCAGATAAATACTGTACAAACCTAATATATATATATATATATATATATATATATATACTGTACACAGTGGGTACAGAAAGTATTCAGACCTCCTTCAATTCTAAATATCATGGTCTCCCCAAACACATTAAGCAGCGTGACATCAAGAAATGTTTCTTGAGCACTAAATCTGCACATTAGAATCATTTTTGAAGGATCACATGGAAAATGGATTAATTGTTTTGTGAACTATTTATTGCTAAAAATTCACCTTTGCCATCACAGAAATTATAAATGCCTCAGAACCGGCTTTTCTGTAGTAGACATCTGTGAAACAGTGTGTGAATTGGCCAGGAACCAGCACAAGAATAACTTCAGTGGAAAAAGGTGAAGCTTGAACTTTATATAGTCAAAAATCATCTTGAGACCATGTGGCTAAAAACTAGTTTTGAAAAAAAAAAGCAACAGTACCATTTGTTTCCAGACAGCACTGAATTTTGAAAATCAGATTAAGTGTCCAAATATTTTTTGGGTGTCTGTATATGATCCAGGGTAATACTCACATTCTGTATAATTCCACTGAGGCTTCGCAGCATCAGTTCTACACTCTGAGCCACATCCTGTGTGTGTTTGTGCAGATCTACCAGCACTGACGGGTCAATGGGCGGAATATCAGCCGGCCGACGCAAAGAGCCACGACCACGTACCACAGGCCCAGAACAGTCCGCTGAAGTAGCCACACACAGATCAAGCATTACGGATACATGACATAAGCTAAAACCAATTTTTTTTTTACATCCTCAGATACTTACAATCTGTGTCCAGACTCGGCCGCGAGCTCATTTTAATCTTGTGTTCAAGATTTTTGGTGATGAAATGAGTGAGATCTCCATCATGGCTGACGGTTCCCTCCAATTCAAGGGCACTGGATATGGTAGCTCTGCGTCCTTCCACCTGTCCGCCTCTAACCCCGCCTCCTCGTGCCCCGCCCCCACACGCCCCACTGATCTCATCCAGGCTCTTACTGTCCTGCATGCCACGCACGACTCGATCTCGCTCTGGCACTGACCGTACACGCACCTCCGCCATCACATGTGCCGGGCACGGAGAATCATCCAGGTCTGGCAGCAGAGGGGGTGTGGCCTGGTTGGAAGGAGGGGCTGGAACAAGGGGAGGGGCCTCATCAGGAGAAATGGAAGTGTTTGGCTGGACTTCATCCGAAGAATCAGGATTGGCCCATTCATCAGGTTCCGAGTGAGTGAGTTCGGCTGAGAGATAACCAACTGGCTGTAGTTTGTGCAGATCAGTTTATTAATTAAAATGTTCAAGATAAACAGCAAACAGATATTTGAGTTACACAATTATTACTAATTTATTATAATTTAGTTAAACAGAGAACCAAAGCAATGATTAGAATTAGCTCTTTAAATGTAATATTTTGTTTGAGTTATTACATTATACCAGCGCACATTCTTGATCTGACCGCTTACCTTTACAGAAATAAGAGTCTCATTTTTTTGCTTGATCTCTCCCTTGTTGATATTGTTCAACTCTTCGTCACTTGTCTCATCCTCCTCCCCTCTCCATTCATCCAGTTCTTTTTTAGAGCAGCTGTAATTTAGCTCAGTCTCACAGGAGTGTGTCCCCTCGTGGGAGCTGTCTTCAGTTGGACTATGTGCACATTGATTGTGTTGAACTAGTGACTCTGAGTGATCTGTGTGTGACTGGAGTGAGTGTGTGTCTCTACATGAGTCCATGTGGTGGAGTGTGTGTTTGAGAGTCTCTGATAGGGCAGGCGACCCCTCGTGAGGCTCTAAATCAGCCCCTTCCCTGAATTTTAAGCCCTGGGTGGCGAATCCATGAGGTCCTGACAAATCTGAGGCCTTGGGAGAGTCATCGGTGTCCACGCCATTACTTACTTCTTGCGCATCCTGACTGGTCACAGAAGAACGGCTCATCCCTCCACCGGCTGCAACAAAACAATTCATCTTATTTATAGTCGTCATTACCATTAGTAATGTAAAGCTAAAGTTAAATGTGAGTGATGCAATCTAAATACATCAGAAATTCTTACTAAAATAATGTTATACTTGTTTTATATTTTATACTCATTTTATAAAAATTTAAAGTTATACAAGATTATTATGAATTTATATTTCATGCCTGAGTTAGCATGGTACTGTATGGTAAAATTCACCATACAAAGAGTGCATAATTTGAATACTTTTGGAAACACTGCATATTATAAAATATTATTAGTATAATAAATCTATATTTTTCACCAGCCAGAAGAAATAAAAAGTTATATATATATATATATATAGTTTCTCATATTTCGATTTATATTTATTTGTTTATTTATTAAGTTAATTATTTTGAAGTTAAACTAACTTACAATGAGAAATTTCTGTATGTGTTTTCTATTTTATTTCAGTTAACTATTAAAGCTTCAAAAATATTTTAAATAAGTTATTCGTTTATACTATATATATCACGGCTGTGCAATTGAACACAAAACCTTATTTTAACGATCCCGAGTATTACTTAACATATGTAAACACAGGCATTATGAAGTGCCTCGACCAGTTTTCTGAGTCTGTTTTTTGACATCTGTCAGTTTACTCGCTGCCAATTAAGACACTGGAAAACGTACTTATTGACATAAGCAATAAAAGTAAAACCTAAAACATATTATCTATTATCTAATAATAAAGACTCTATAATGACAAAGAAACTGAAATCATATGACGCCGAAATCGCCAGCAACAATCATTTGCGTGTCTTTAAGATCAAACATTGATATTATCAAACATTCGGCATCACAACCCGACAAACCAGACTTTGATCAACCGAACAATAAATATGTTAATAAACGGATCAAGGAAGCGACAATGGTCACCTGACGTTAGCTTTAAGATAAGCTTTAGCTGTGATGGAGGCCTCTGAATTCGCAGTTATTCTACGACATATCAGCGAAAACCCACAGCCTTATGACTATTACTGCTTGAATTTGGGTTGTTTTGTCATGTTTCAGATGCATGTAATGCAATGGTGTCTTTGTGAAGTTAAATATTTACCTGCAGCTCTTCGCCCAGGATGAAGGTTGCCAACTAAGTCCGCACTAAATATGTGTCGTACTGAAACACATCATTGACGTTATAGTTCCGCATAACATGCAATCTCATGACATAGAAGACACGCGTAACTTGCATGTAAACGCATTTTGTGTTTTTACATAGCCATACCTTAATGTAGTTTATCAGAGGGCGGAGTTATATAAATAATAAACCTGTGTTTAATTATTCATTTATTTACACAAAGAGAGCTGTCTAGACAGCCTGTCCAGACAGACACGTAGTATACAGATTTCACCACAAGGGGCGGTAGAGGCCGCGGATTGATTCAGCAGGTATTGGCGCTGCACTCTCCCACGTCCTGTGCAGTGGGCTGTGTGTGTATTTTTACCCTGCTCTCTTTTTATAGACTGGAATTAAAGGAATTGTCAACCACATCAGCAAAACGTAGGTCAGCTTTGACCCTGTCACAAAACCCTGACCATGACCAAAACCTCTAAGATCCTGTTATTATCCAAAAAACCTCCCCCTGAAATAAAGCCCTCTGAACTAGAGCCAGTGTAATGCCGTGAGTCAGTCTTGACCCTCACTTACTCTTGACCTCTTTAAAGGACTGCAGTCAACATGAAACAACATTCACAAGTCAGTTTACTTTAGTGAAATGATGTATTCAATGTGGAAACTAGAAATTTAATTGTATTGTAAAACGTGGTTGTTCCATACTGTAATAAAGCAATTGTGAAGGACTACTTCCTTGCAGGGAGTATTTGCATTTGAGGAGGCTTTTTCTGAAGGTCAAGTTCTTACTAGCATCTTGATGTTAAATATGTTACTTACAGTGAACTTTGACGTCTCAACTATTTGCTTTTTAACAGACTAAAACAGTAAAACATGCCTAAATTACAATACGAGTTGACATCAGCTGGAAAGCAAAGTCATTTCAGACGTGGAAAAAATTATTGTACTTTGATTACCTTTTTTCCTTTCTTTTTTTTTTTACACTGTGGTATAATGTATGCTGAATAATTGTGCTAAATACTAAAGCACGTTAACATAGTAAATATATTGATCTCTTGTAAATATTCAATAACATCAAGGCAGTCATATTCCTTAACATAATATAATATAGCACTTTCTTTCTGTTTCTCCTCCAGTTTCTCCCCCTCACTTCGTTATTTGCATCACTGGTCTTAGTTACTCACATATAGGGTCTCCAAGTCTATTTGGTATTCAGTTCTGTGAGTGTTTTAAGGGGCAGCTGTATCCAAGGCAACCCGCCTAGTCAATTTCCCAGTGTCCTGCCATTTATAAGTGGGATGCAATATACACTGATGCACTCATGGAATTCAAATGCTTGTCACACAGCATGCAGTGGCCAGAGAAAATTCCAGCTTGTGTTTGTGCATGTGAGAGTGCAAAATACTAACGCAGTTATTTTTTTTGGTACTGCATAAAGCAGTATGTGAATGTTCTCATTATTAAAAAGTGGAATACATATAAACAGTGAAATACTGAATTCTGTTCTTTTTCTCTCAATTTCATGAGTCTTCCAAAACACTTTATTCAAGTTTGAAAGTCCATGAAAACCAGATTTACAATTAAAGGTAAAACAAAGTCACACAATTCACAAGGTTTAAATAATTGAGGGCAGGATTTACCTCTTCATATGTAAAACACGAACATGAAACATCTATTCTACATTTAATTTGTTTATTTTATGACTGTTAACAACATCTGTGTTTTGTCTCCTGGTGAACAGAGCTGCTCCAACATATACACAGATCACTGCTTCTGTCTCTGTCATGTGGTTTGGGTCTGACCGCATTTGAATTTGTTCCTCTTCTCTCTGTTTATTCTGTACTTTAAAGCCTTTAAGTCCATTTTTTCTTAATTTATTTTTTGGTTTTCCATCCTTCTGAATGGAGTCCTTTCAGGGCGGGTGCCAAACTTCTTGGCAGTCACGCATCATCCATGTGCAGAAGAAAGTAGCTGCTGTTTCAGTCCAGTAAAATAACACACCCTTTGTGTCTTCGTCGATCCCCAGAGAAACACATCGTTCATCATCCTGCAGGATCTGTTGCATTTTGGGACTTTTTCTTTTGTTAATTCATTTAAATAAATGCTTTAATGAGTGACATCAAAGACAAAATTACACCCTATTTAAATACTAAAAAGAAAATAACAGCATGTACAATTTTTACACTTAAAATGCAAGACAATATAAACACAAAGCACAAAAACACAAGGAAAATAAATACCATGAAAGATAAATAAGGCAATGCATTTCAGTACAGATGAAAAAGTGCCATCAACACTGAAGTCTTTTTAAACAAAGAACATTTTAAGATGCTCCCTAACTTTGGAAGATTTGTCTTTTATTTAACAGAGGATCATTTGAGGACACTCCCTTGCTTTGTCAAAGATTTGTCAAATATGCTTAACAGTCCTCAAATAATCAGTTGGTTTTTTGATATTAAAGTAAACACTTCTTCCTGACCACACCTACACCAGATCATTCTTAATTTGCTTGGTAACAATCCTTCATATGATTCAGATACTAACTTTCTTCCAAAACCTAGTGAGCTGCCTCATTGTCTACATAGGCAGCATTCAACTCGCCACTGAGCTCATTAAGAGATTTGACACGCTGGATAGCACAGAGATATTTTTGACAAGTTTTCAGTTAGCATTTCATAGCATACACAAAATATATGGTGAAATAATATGTTTTAATCACAATACTGTTACCAAGACTGCATTTGTTTGATCAGAAATGCAGTAAAACAGCTAAAATATGTGTTTTCTATTACATTATATATATATTAGAAATATATTTAATATATTTTTATTTTTATTAATATATTTTATAAATGTAATTTATTATTGTACTCCAGTCTTCAGCGTCACATGATCCTTTATAAATCATTCTTATATGCTGATTTGGTATAATCAATCGATTTGGTATTATTACTATCAATTATGAAAACAGCTGTGTTGATTAATACTTATGTGAAACAGTGATACAGTTTTTGTCATCCCTCATCTTGCATGTATTTTTTTTTAATTAGCATGCAGGCAGCTCAGTAGGTTTTGAAACAAAGCAAACATCTGCTAATATGATGCTGTGTATATGTACTGTGTATATACTGTATATTGCATGTTTTGTTGGATTCTTTTGTTTTACGCAGCTTTGTAAACACCTTTGATTGGGTCTATGCGCTCCTCGGCAGCCTTTGTGCTGAACTCTGCATTCGGCTTCGGTTCTTCCGTCCCCTTGCTTTCTCCTTCTCTCCCCCTCCTCTGTGCCTGTGCCGCTCTGCTTTCTTTCTGTCCTGTTTGTTATGCTTGTGGTTCCCTGATTCCTTGTTGTTGTGACGCTGACTGAGTTCTTTGCAGTGTCGCTCCAGTTTGCCGTGGTTGATCAGTGCCATCACATCCTGGTACCATGGTTGGGCGGAGACAAGGGTGGGGTGCGGGGCGGGGCTCCACACAATTAAACGAACAATAACGGCTGTCCAACGGAATCCATGCTCCTCAAGCTGACAATGATAAAGGCCGCCATGATTGAGCTCAGCCCGGGGAATGAGGATGCCCCTGTCAATGACAACCAGCTGCTCCCCAGATGTGACCTGGAAGACAGAAGGTTCAAATTTTAGAGACATCTCAATATTCTGTCATGTTTTTATTGTGGATGCATGGTTATGTATGTACCTTATGTTGATCCAAGCTGTTCTCGCCGATGTCTTTAAACCAGGTGACTGTGGCATGGTGAGATTTGGGTAGACACTCCAGGTAAGTGCTATTACCCAAGGCAACAACTTGTGTTTTCTCCTCTGCATCCACCTGAAGACCAGCTGAATAATAATGCATAGAATATGTCAAATAAATGAACATAAATTAAATGAAAGAATTAGAATTTATAATTACATTTAACTTTTAAATTAAATTAAATTTTGGCCTACATTTAAATTGTATAAATTATGGCATTTTTCACATAATAATAATAAACTGTTGGCCTATGTGCACATGTACATGGCATTTTTTCAAATAATAATAATAATAATTATTCTAGTTTTAAAAAATTGTTGACCTATGTGCACATGCACATACATAATATATTATTATTATTATTATGCATTTTATTTTATTTTTAATGAATTATTTTAATGAATTATATATTATTATATGCCATACACATGGGATTTCACATGATTCATATTATAAATTACATTTAAGCTTAAAAATAAAATGTATTATTTATATATTATATATACACACTATGATTATTATTAATAATAGTTAGATTTTTAATTGAATGTATTGCACATACACACAGCATTTCACAACAAAAGCACTGAATTAATTACTTTACATTAACTGGAAGTGTTTTTCTAAAGGCCCAAAGGGCGAATGTTTATTCAACCTTTATGTTTCCACCCAGATTTAATGAGCAATGAATGAAACCATAAAAGCATATAAATACAAACAAAACTGACCGTGCTGTTCCAAAGCAGGATGTTTAGCAATAGTAAATTTCTGGTTGCCTGTGTCTCTTACCTCCCTGTCTGACACACTGGTTCAGCGGGTTGCCGTCATCATTGACCTGACGAATGTTTCTTCTGCAGACAGGAAGGAATGTTTCAGATCAGATTTATTTCAGATATCCCAATGCTTTCGGGTTTCAGTGTAGAGGAAAATGCTGATGTAATGGATTCTATCAAACAAGCTGCCCATACAAGTGTGAGATGTGTGTCACCTGCGTGCATTTGGCATGTAAGGGCTGCAAGAGTGGCCGTCCCAGGTGCAGTATGGGTCTCTAGCAAGACAGCATTCAGCGCAGGCTTGGCCGTACAAATCGCAGTGGAACAAACCCAATTGAACCACACCCTCTGCTGATCCAGCAAACAGCCACTGCTGGAAGCAAAACACACACACAAACACACACTTAGAGACACTTAGAGTGATATTGGCTGTGATATTGTTTATCGCTTAACATCTAAACCACATTCTCATATACAGCTCCAAATTAACAGTGCTCTTTCCATCCCACATCTTTAGGTTTCAGCGAGTGTTTTATGGACCAAATGTGTGAAAACTCACAGTTTCATTTTAAATATCTTCCACCCTCTCACGTTGCCATGACGACATGATTTATAAAAGTGTGTCAGTGTATGGTACATGTATATGTTTGTGTAAGTGTGCTTTCAGTGATGAACAAGGTACCTTTTTCTTGGATAGTGTCATGGCAGTGATTGGTGACTTGTTCTGTTGAGTGACAGGAGATGAGCAGTTAATGTTTCAAGCTCCAAAGGCCATCCATATGAATCTGGAATATTAAAATTTACCTTAAAAACCTGAAGCTGTTCCAGAGTGATCTCCTGATTCTGTCCGTTGGCTTTAGGCAGGTGAATCACTTTCAGAACCATGCCACAGTCTGAATACACACAATATTTACAAACTAGACTGACATGTCTGTCAAAAATTCAGTAAACTTAAACTTTTATTTTAGTATTATTCATAAACACACACCTGTACCAATGAACAGCACGTCATATTGTCCATCCACTGCCTCCACTCGGTCCACAAGTAGGCGGGTCAGTTTATAAGGCACGCCCACTCTGATGAGCAAAGGATGACCTCCAAGAGGACGTACCACTTCCTGCATTAAAGGATGTGTCCGGCTAAAGAATACGACCTCATCAGGATATTCCCTTGTTGATTTGAACCCTCCATATGTGCTGCTGGGACACTGAAGATTGACAGAAAGTTTTATGGTGCATAATTGATAATATGCTACTATAATGCCTAAGTTCATCATATGGGAACACTCACTGTGCCAGGTCTAGGATAGGGAACTCTGCCAGTATACTCCGTCCACTTGTACTGTTGACCCTCCCTATGAAGGAAATTTCCCTTAAAAGCTCTAATAATATCCTGCATGCGGTAAACACACACAGCGGATCCATTCAAGACATTGCTGTTGGGAAAGGAAACAAACACACATAAAAATAGAAACATGAATTATTGATTGCTTGAGAGACACAGCAGCACTCAACAATGTACGGGAATCAACCACAATGTATCAATACAACAGAAATAATTAAAACCAAGCACAAATGAAAGTGGCACTTCTGTTGAAGCGTGAAGCGAATCGGCAGTAAGGCCCTGGCTCCTCTGTGAGGGTGAAATGTCACCTGATCTGAACTGAATTGAATCTGGGTCTGCCGTGAAAGCTACAGTCTTTACGAGTCTCTGAGAGATTTAATACACACAGTGGTACAGTTCAGCTGGGAGCAATAACACTGTCACTCTTTCCATACAGCTTTTTCTATATCCATACTTCATTGTGCACTCCACCCTGTGCAACCCTCTCCAAAACCTTAGGCAGACACACACACACACACACACTCATATTTTCACAAAGATAGATGAAGGCATATGCTATTTGAGATGGCTGATGTAAAATTGGTTCAACTTCTAATGTGTTTTAAACATCATGGGTGCATCATTAATGTCATCTTAGGCCAGCTGGAAAGTATGACTCAGTAATACAGCGATTTTATCCACACCCTTAACCACATACACACACACACACAGGGCTGTCACATTGTGAATATTGCACTTTTCCATACGGTGACCGTCATGCTGCAAAAACGACAAAACATTACAATTACCATTACAGTAGTAACTTGACTTCGGAGGCCACAACTAATTAGAATTATTGGCAAATTCTAAACAGCTTTTTTGCTCACTTTAAGGGCACTTCGGCACCACGTTCCAAATGAAAGTGAGTAACTGATTCCCTTCGCAAAGGGCACTTCCAGAAGTCTATTAGCGAAGGGAACATGCCATGGTCACTTTGTAGAAGTGATTTCTGCATGTGATCTTCAGTTAGTTCATTTTAAAGCAAAGTTGGGATTAATTTTGACTTCACAATAAAACGTAAGTAGAATAGGGTGATTAAATTTGTCTTTATTTTAATGTGCTACAAAATATTTTGTCAGTTTGTTAAGCATGTTTGGTTTTAAAAGGTTTAATACTAAATAAGACACAGTGAGACAATATTTAAATAAAATAATAATAATGAGAATAAATATAGGGTTAGGGTTAGGTAATTTTTTTTTTAAATAAATTTTTAAAATAGCTTTAAAAGACCAGAAATATAACACAGGTCATATACGAATTAATTTGTTAAACTAATTAATTTGTCATTTTTGGAGCTTGACAGTCCCTAGCCACAATATAGGTTTTTTTTTTTTATGGAAAAGAGTTTGGAATGACTTGAAGCTGAGTAAATGGTGACAGAGATTTCCTTTTTAATGTCTGCACCTAGTTAAGCTATGATTGCAGTCTCCAAATGTTATTTACGACAGTGCAATGATTGAAATCTGATTCCAGGTCAGTTTGTAAGACTCACCTGGTAGTGGTGAAGAGCCCATAGATGAGGGGGTTCTTTTTATCCTTTCCACGCTGAATGAAAATATCCTCTACACAGAAAAACAAAAAACAGGTTTAGAATACTTTGTAAGTGCTTCAGTCAGTGCAAACGTGAAAGAGTGAGTGTGTGGTCTCTAGTTTCCTGTCAAGGCTGTATAAACTCATGAAAAGAAAATTTACCTTGTCACACTCTCTTTCACATACAAACAAACGTGTGTAACGCAGCATTTTTGTGGTTTAATTTCTGTTCACAAACACACACACCTATATCTTCACAATGAACTAGTACTGTTGGGGGTACGCTAGTTCATTTCTGCATTCCAGTCATGTCAGATATGATCAAACGCCTTATCAAATCAAACACACACACACACACACACACACTTACTTGTCTGTTTCTGTGAATTGTGGGGACTTTTCATAAACTTATCTTACTTTTATATTGACTAAACAATATTTTATATACCCTAAACATAAACCTACCTCTATTTTTATAGATAAATATACATATATTTTTAACATATTTTACTATTAATAATTATTTCCCCTTTTTTAAATTTGTACTCATTGTTTTCACAATGTCATTTCAGGTTTTATTATTCTTGTGGGGACATTTGGGGCTCACAATGTAGTAGCATAGCATAAAAAAGCACACACACACATCAAGATGGTGGTTCATAACTTGCTTTGCTTCAAGACTGCTTTTGAAAATAAATTAATGTATGTGTTCAGCAAAGAGACTGTATTTTCCAAAAAATATTTTTTTTTTTACTTTCTATTTATAAAATAATCCTTAAAAAATGTTCCCATTTCAACAAAAACATTAGAAAGCACAACTGTTTTGATAATAAGGAATGTTACTTGAGCATCAAAACAGTATATTACATTGATTTATAAAAGATCTTGTACTGTAATTTCATTCAAATAAATGCAGCTTTGGAGAGCATAAGAGAATTTGTAAAAAAAAAACAAAACAAAAAAAAAACATCAAAATCTCTAAGCCCTTGACAACAATAAAAGATATGGGGCACAACCCACCAGTTGGAAACCACAGTGTTAAACATTCACGCTACCGCGGACACGCTTTTGAAACCTCAGATAGATTCACTGACTCTTGTAAACTGCTAAAAACCGAGAACACAAACTAGAACAGTGCTATAAAATGGATGAAACCTTTATTACACACAGGCCTGGGCTAAAACCGCACACATAAACACAGGCTCACTGTTTTCCCCTCATATTTTACACACCAACCAACATAATCCCTTTAATTAAGCATTCACACTCCCTCTCAATCCCATTACTATCCCTCATTTATGTCCCACCCATCCTCCCTCTCTTTCAGATTGTTTTCACTACCCTCTATTCCGTGGCTCTTCTTCTCTTTCACTTTTGTGGGAACGTTATAGTTGTGTCAATTTCATCCAACAAAAGCTTTTGTTCTCCTTGAGGGCAGATAGTTTTGTCTGCCCTGCACTTGTTGACACTTCTCTATCCTGCCCCTATCCGTCCTTATCCCTCCTAACCTCCAGCTCTCCCGCTCTCTGCTCTCCTCCCTCATCCTCATCCCGAGGTAGCCAGTAGATTATGTGGAAACAGGATGGGGGTGCCACCGTAGACGTGAAAATGCACACACACAGATACTGGTGGCCTTCAAAACATTCAGCAGACCACCAAGACAAATGGCACATGCACTCGTGGACTCATTTTAAGATATATTTATCACCAGAAATGTAAAACATTCAGGGTGAACTCAAGAAAATTAGGTCACTTGTAAAAAAAACTTCTGTATTTAACCATAAGAAATTAAAGTACTAAAGTACTCATTTTCTATTAATAAAATAAATATATAACAGGAAATGGACGTGTTTAGAGTCAATATATACATATGTAAGCAAATATCATTTGTCCCTCTCTCCATCAAAAGCACATTAGAATGATTTTTGAAAAATCATGTGAGACTAGCTATGTTTCCATGCAAAGATTTGAATTTAACTTATGTGCAAAACTGGAATATTGCATAAAAACATTTGAAAATATAGCACAGTTTCCATCCAATAAGTCAAAGAAAACTAAATCATAATTTTCTGATAAACTGGCACTATATATCACTAAAGAAAAAAGTAGGAGAAGTACCACTTAATATAATAATTTTCATTTATGATAAATTACTTGTGCCTCAGAGCAAGCAGATAAAACACAATTCATGCTGTCATTTTTTAAATGCCTCCTGTTTGGGAATACAGTTGTGTAATACAAATATGCAAAATACTTTGATGAAAGATTTTGTACAGATATCTCAGAAAAAACAAAACAACATTTCAGATGCTGTGCAATGAGATCAATCCACTGGTTCGTCAAGTCACATGTTTTTTATGCACATTTTTAGTATTTATGCACATCGTGGTGTTTCCATCCAGCGTTTTTTATGCAAAATTCCAAAATGCAAATAAAAAAATAGGTGGTATAGATGGAAACATAGCTTAAGACTAGATTAATGGCTGTTGAGAATTCAGCTGTCCCGTTACAGGAATAACTGCATATTTAAAATACATACAAATAGAAAGCAGTTACTTTAAACTGAGATGATATTTCACAATATTGCAGTTTTAACTTTTTTTTCGCAACCCCAGACTTTTGAACAGTACTGTACATGTACACACACACACACACACACACACACACATAAAGACAAGGCTTTCAAAACTACTCCAGCTGAATTTCAGCTAACAAACACGCTAACTCAGTGAATTAACTGTACAGTATTTAAAATCCAAAACATATCATACACTAATTCAGTTCAGCTTCAAAATCACAGCCACAGAAGCTGGCAGCATCACCTCCACACACACAAACGCAGACATTATCTAAACTTATTACACCAGACCGTGGCGCATTCTGGAGCACCTTCAATCTTGCATACCAAAACACACGCCAGTCAATTTTTTCTCAAAGACCTAAGCTTCTTCTGTTCCATATTTCTCACTAACTTACAATTCTAACGCTACTCTTCCAGAAAACTGGCAGCTCTCAACTTGTGTCTGACTCATCATATCATCAGTTTATGCATGTTCCTTTATACAATCTATAAGCTCGCTATTCCTGATTAACATTCACTGAGTGCTGTGTGGTCTGGCCCATCATAAATATGGCAAGATGAGGGTCCCAGATGTAGGGGGAAGATTATGGGAGATGTAGTGGTTTATAGGCCATGGAGCACAATGTAAACAAGACAGAGAAGAGAATTCTTATAGATTACCACCATAGGGCAGCTAAGATGAGATGCTTATTCACATTACAGCATGCTTACATTATACAATCATCAGAACATTTTTTTAAGTATTAACCAATCAGAACAAAGCAGTTTTGGATGTTCAAAATACTTTGGCAGGTCAAGAAATAAACACATTTCACAAGTCCCTAAAACTTGAACATTACTGGACATGCACTGAGTTAAATAAATTACATAAACTCTGCTGTTTAAAGATTGCCATGGCGCTGGACAATGAATAGTTCCTTTCAGAGCCGCTTGCTGATTTGATAAAGCAGCAACCAGATATGGAACTTGTTCTTGATTTCTGATTATTGCTTGTTTTATATCATATTCGGGTGGAATAGTTTAGGGGACGTGCTATCTTCAATGCAGTCATCACTGATAACTGAGATGAACATCTTATAGATATATGAGAATGAGACTATAGTAAAACTTAGTCAGAATGAGGATTTGAAAATTGTTTATTCTATGCAAGGTCTTTGTTTACACAGACTGATTGATAAGAAACCGGTTTCTGTCTGAGTCTGCGTGTGGTGTGTGTGTGTGTGTGTGTGTGTGTGTGAGTTTACTGATAAACTTTGTTCCATAAATCAGGGAAGTTTGGGCATATGACACACACAACAGCA
>JAUCMS010000145.1:10399831-10421014 GCA_032357445.1 Enteromius radiatus | reverse complement strand
GTGTGTGTGTGTGAGTTTACTGATAAACTTTGTTCCATAAATCAGGGAAGTTTGGGCATATGACACACACAACAGCATCAACAGCACAAAATATGTTCTAAAAAATGTACAAGGCTGTCTCAAAGCCTAATTTAATTTGAGTGTGTGGCATTTGTCTGAAGCTGTGTATTACTCACGGAGTTTGTCAAAGTGTGTCTGTATGCCATCAGGTCCTAGTATGGAGCAAACAATACGAGTTTTCTGAAAGGTGCTCCATTTATGAACCAAACTACGCTGACCACCAATATCATTCTGAAAAAGAGAGAAAGAGATGTAAACACACTGATATACGACCATACTACCATAGTACATACCACACTACAGTAATACCATGTTTTTGGCACATGTACACTATTACTACCATATGTTTTATTACTAACATTACGTTAACATCATGCTAATACCATGATTCTTAGACATTTACTAGGTTAACACTATGTTTTCGGGCATGTTCTTTGAGGTAGATGTAAATACCCTATTAAATGAATATGGTAATCATTATATTCAATAACATACACAAATGTATTACCATCTAATACCATCCCTATACCATGGTACCCCACAGTATTTTTTGTTAGCTTATTATTGTAGTTTATCTTTTTTTATGATATCATAATGACACAGATGAAACAGAAATTTTTAAATAATATTTCATTTGATTTTTGATTTGTATCTTCTGTTTAGAATACTTAAAATGGACTACACTAAAAATGGAACACTAAAGATTAAGTGTATTTTAATTACTTCAAGAAAATACTATACTGTTTTATTTCTGTTTAGATTTGCATTGGTTTGGACCTGTATGCAACACTTTTGCATTTTGATGAATTTTATATAATTCTGTTGCTATTTCATATGACCGAAATCCACCAGAGGAACAGTCAGAGACATATCATCCAGCACATCCTATCAGATTTACAGAGGTGGTCATACAGGCACAGGAGGCACACTAGTGCGGTTAGGCACGTAGGAACACACTACAACCTTGCAAACGCGGGCGACTCTAGAATAGAGGACCTTCCCAGTAGCCCCCTCTGCTTCCTGAGCGCGCTCAGTAAAGAACACGTAGACCTTATCATCCTCCTCATTATCACTCTCTGACATCGCTGCAACATGCACAAATTCAGCGCCTGGAGAGAGCAAAAGAGACAAAAATACAGTTAACTAACACATGCATCTGTTGTTGTGTAAACAATATGGTAACATTTTCTTGTGTCTATGTCTGATAGAGCACAGTGTATCCAACAAACCTGGTGAGTGTGTTTTTGTAAGTGTGAGTGTAAGTGTTAGTGCTAGATCAGGGTTGTACATGCACATATATCACCTTGAAGCCATGTAGAGTCGTATTGTTCGGTGCGAATGGCATGTCGCTCCCCCAGACTCCGAATAAAAGCAGTATCATGACTTAGAAAGTCAGATGAGATGCCTGCGTACAACTCTCCATCTGAACAAACATGCATGAAGATTTCGATCAGAGTTACACTGGCATGTACTCACACAAACAGATAAACTACACACAAACTATAAACACGCTGTCTTACCTATGATGGCGGTAGCTGTTCTCTGGCGAGGGTCATAAGGACATTTTCCCTTCCCTGATTCAGTGTCTTCATACTGCAGTATTTGTTCCTCAGCCTGAAATTCGCATTACATTATTTACACTTCAAATTTTTATTTTAATAGAAATATTTAATTACATTTTAATTATTTAAAAATATATATTTTTTGATCTGAATGAAACTTTTGAAACTGAATGAAATTTTTAAAAACTAAATAACACTACTTTTATTTCTATTTGGTTATGTAACACCTTATTATATAATTATTTTAATTATATTTAATTAAAATAATTAAAAATATTTTAGTTATTTATATATTTTTACTTTTATTGTAGATATGTATGAAAAATAGCATAAATATAAATACAAAATATTATATATATATATTAATAAAAATGATTTAATTTTAATTTATTAGCTATTAATTTATTAGCAATATAAATGCTCACAAAATTGTTTGCGACATGCATTCTACATTATACAATAGGAAAAGGTGCATGCTGGGAAATGTAGTCCTTTACCCTGAGGAAGAGGTTGGTAGGGATGAAGGCACAGCGAGGGTTGAATGCTCCAGTCCCGCAGGCGTAAAGATGTGTTTGGTTATACAGCTCTAACACACGCAGGAAGTTTGCACAGTCCGTCTGAGACATAAAAAGGAAACTATCACAGTGAGAATTGATTTGATTTTGTTTACAATTAAACAGCTGAATAACAGTTATCTAAACAAGGTGGGTTTCATAAAACTTTGCTTTACCTGGTGGTTTTTCCCAGCCATAATACAGTTCTGAATCCGATCTGGACTTGCAGGCCAGTATATCTGAAATACAGCACACATACACACATGCACAAATGTGAATCTAATCTGTTGCACAAGTGTGCATAAAAGCTCCTTTTAGTTATTAATAAATGTTGATGCATATGAAATACTGATTTCATCATGTAAAGTGAGGAATTACAGTTGAATGCCACCCTGGCATTACTCAGATGAAATCATGAATATGCACTAAGTTATGCAGACAAGCAGGGATGGGCTCACACACACACACACACACCTACCTCACACAAACTTTCACAAATACACTCACAGGGGGGCCTTCACGCAACAAATGTTTGTCAAACACAACCAATCATACACAAATTGTGTTTTTTTCAATATCAATGTGAAATGAATATGTTTTTTGTTTTTTTTTACAAATTTCAGAAGATAAGAATCTGCAAGTAAAAGCTTTCTTGTGTAAAATACAAGCTCTTTATGGTGGTTTTACTGTGATTTCTGAGGTTCAGAGCCTGACAGCTCACACTTTCATTGTATTGAAAAGAGCAGCATTAACATTTTATTAAACTTCTCCTTTTGTGTTACACATACAAAAAAAGAGAACATAAGGATAATTTCCCTTGTTTAAGAATAAGAGGAATGTATGTGTGTTTGGGTGTGTACATACCTTGCGGGGGGATTGAGTAATATCATCCAGGCTGGTGGACAGCAGATGGTTTTTCATGCCGATGTAAAGACGACGACCATCTTCATCTGGCAGCAGAGAGTTCAGATCACCAGCAGGCACCAAGAGAGACATGAGCCTGCCGCTCCGCACCAGCTCTAAAACAGAGAGACAGAGAGAATGTGAACAGATTATTTCATACATTTCTGTTATTAGTAGACCCTCGCGGCTGAATCCGGCAAATATGCAGCATTGCTGTTTTCCATCACAATCCTTGACAGTCCAATAAAGAAAACGCAATTGAGCTTTATTGTTTTTTATGGGAAAGGAAAAAAACTGAATGAGCGTTTCTTTCTGTCATGCAACATAGGGTGAATTTCTGAAGAATATCCTGGTCCGTCTCAACACTATAATTACAATGAATGAGGCTGTCAAGATCTAAAACTACCATACCATAAAATGGTCTACAGCTCATGTCCTATGAAGCTATATAATAGCTTTATTTGGGGAGCAGGCTGAATTTAATTAGTGGAAATAAATGAAAACTCAATGGCTCAATGATCCAGTTCCATTAATTAAGAAGCCCAGGGGAGGAAAAGAAAATGAGTCAATAATGACTTAAATTGTACCTCTCTTTCTTACACAAAGCTATCATATGACTTGGAATAGAGTGGAATGTAATATTCACTTTTGCAATATTTTTAAATCCTTAAAGCTTCAGAGGCAACCACAACATCTCCTTTGTACTCCATGGATGACATAAAGCCAAGCCGCAGATTTGAAACAACACTAGGATGAGTAAAAAATGACAGAATGTTTATTTTTGTGGGTAAACTATTTATTTAAATACATTTAAAGCTGTCCACCAAAGTTACATAGTATTCTGTACTTTCCCTAAACACAATGAACCCATATAAACTCATATGTGGAACAGACAGACTCACCTTTGGGCAGAATAACCTGTTCAAAAAATATGAAGAGCCGACGAGACAGACAGTGATAAAATAACACATGAGATGAATAGAACAGACAAAAAGATTGAAAACATGCCATGAGAATCATAGAAATCAATTCATTACAGTGAGAGTGCAGCAGATAATATTGTAAAGCGCCAAAAAATTAATAAAAAATCAGCCGCAAAAAATGCAATTACATTGGTTGTTCTATAGGTTTGCATCTTTATCACTCTTTTAAACTATTCTCTCACTCACCCACACACACTAAAACATTTCAGCTGTCACAAGGGACATTTGCACAATCTGTCACAGCCTGAAACCTCACACATGCATTCCTAGCTCTTTCTTAGTGGCACCGATGCCCCGTTTCTTGGGGGCAGTTGCTGTGGTAACAAGGGTGTGTATGTGTGTGTGTGCTAAAATCATTCTGATGGATTACGGTCTGGTATTCCACCTGTCTCAAGTCTGTTTAACAGGAAGTGAGGGAGATCTCATAACCTGGTAGCTCCAGACCGAAATTAGTTTGACTCATGACCTTTTTAGTCATAAACTAAATAAGATAAACAATGAGACATTCTGATGGTCTTACGCAATTAGTATAACTACAACTGTCATTTTTCGGTCTTGCACACACACACAAACACACACACACACACACACACACACACACACACAAAGAGAGCCATAAAGCCTTCTGTCCATCATTCTATGTCCAGCTGAGGGTATATTTAGCCACATACAGACCTAGTGCTGTATATTTAACCACGCACAAGCTGTGAGTGTGTATCTGAACATTAGATTACCTCAGTCATGAGAGAGACTGATGTGGAATTACTCAATTAGTGCAAATATGTGGCGTGTGACACAGCTAAGAAACATTAGCTAACCTATACATAAACATGCACATGATTGAAAGAGCACACTAGCCATAGGTAAGAAATGGTAGGGCCTTATTTCGATCTAAGGCTGATTGCTGGAGATTGGATGTGTCTATTCGAGCCTTGGGTTCTCCCAAGGTTTTTTTTTTCTCCATCAGTTGGAGTTTTGGTTCCTTGCCACCGTCGCCTTTGGCTTGCCTGGATGGAGGCATCCAGTCCAAGTAATAAGTCTTGCCCACAGCCCTTCCAATTCCTATTCCGCCATATTTCTCAGCAAGCCCAACTAAGGTCCTCCTAGATTTCACCTTCCTCCCGGGGAGCATTAGGGGTACGGGCCGGTCGCTGAGCTCCATCCAACCATTGGGGCTCTGGACTCGGTCACGCTCTCGGCCAAAAACACGGCCATCATTTATTGAGGAAGTGTGAACTTGTGAAATGGATACCAATATTGATTAAAACGCCAAGAACAATCTCGTACTCTATGTATTCAGTGTCAAAAAAAAAAAAAACAAGACAACAAGATCAATGCAGAAACAGACTAACACAACTGACAGATTTGTGAACAAGAACAAGTGACTCGGTTCTTTTCATGAGGTACTGTTTGAAAACACTTGCACTGTAACACGTTTGTTAGCTAAAAACTATTGGAATGAAGTTTAAATAATAATAAAATGTAAATATCAGATGAAAAACATTAAATTTGACATGTTGCCTATATAATTAATAAAACATAACAACAAAATTGCTAAAAAACAAAATAAAACTCCACACAATTTAAAATGAAAAAATTCTAAAAATGTAAACGAATTTTAAATATTTATCAAATATACTACTGGCAATATTAACATTGTATTGTATCATATATTCACTGAAAAAGATTCTTAAAAGAGAAGTAAATTGAACTCAATCAAAATTGAATCAAGAGCTTGTGAATTAGAATTGAAGCAAACTGAATTAAATGGGCATTAAATGTAATGTGTAATGTGTAAAATGGGACTAAAAAACCTGTTCACAAGCACAGGGGCAAAACTTTTCCCATAGTGCTATCCTACTGCACAGGAACAAACAGTCCACACTTCCTGTACAAATTGAGTTATCAGCTATTATTTCCCAATCCACCAGCTGGCATGTTCATATGTGGTAGAAATGTTAACAGGTGCGACTACAAGTCTGTGACGGAAGAACACAAGGATCATGCATAAACACACAGACAGTTAAAATAAACTGGTGAACACACACTGCTGTGTTCTGGAATTTCTCAACTCTCCACCAGTCAGACCTACTAACCATGACCTATGACCTGGGCTGAATATGAGTATACATCATAATTATAGCACACAGACACGCTCACTTGGCAGAGGTGAGAGTGCAAAATTGATTGATGCTCGTGTTAGTTATAATCACACCGACTGAAGGCCAATCAGCTGCAAAGTGACCAATCAAAACCGATCAGCTGGAAAATGCATTTTATAGATCTGCTGGACATACTGGATTTCTAATTTCACTTGTATCCAATGGCACAAAATTCTATTTTACATGTGTGTGTGCGCTACTCAAGAGCTGTCAACTATCATCTCATCAGGGAAATTGAGCCAGAATGAGCTGTGTAATAATCAACCTCCAGTCGCTCCCTTACACAAACACACACTTATGCTCTACCCTTTGGGAGTCTGCGTGAATGAAAGGCTAATTGGGTAATTAAGAGATCCAAGTAAACACAACACACACACATTCATGCAGATGTACACAAATTAATTAAAATATGTGCACATTTCTTAACATTTCACACACACTCTGTTTTCTTTAATATTCACTCTCAGTCATCCCTGATATGCAGAATAGTGTGACGGACCAATGAATGTATCCATGCAGGCTTTTCTAGGTCATGGAGAAACACACGACCAGTTTCAGTCTACACAATTTCACACGATATACCCCTGTCGAACCACGGCTGATTACAATTGAGTTATAAAGAGAGAAAGAGTTGGGGAGAAACTAGCTTAAAAAAATATACTAAATAATTTATTTTGGGCTGGAAAAATATGTGCAGAAAGGTATCAGAATTAGAAATTTAACAGAAAGAGCTCAACAGAAAAGCAATAGAAGTGAATAGAAAGTTGTTTCACCTGAGTGCTGTACTATAAACCATGCAGACCAATAATATTATAACATTGCTATAATAATTATTACATTGCAAGAGGAAAATATTAAAATGTTGAATGCACAAAGGTTTTCACAAGGAATAGGAAATTGAAAACACCTATATATCAACAGAAAAGTCAATGGAAAGTGAGTAGCCTCACCTGAATGTTGGAAGTGCAGTCGTGGTTGTGATGGTCTCCATGCGTTCGTTAGAGGTGCCACCAGTGAAATTAAGCAGAAGAAAGCCAGCATCCTCTTCATGGCTGACACACTCAGTGCTCTGCTCAAAAATATCACACACACAAATGTTGTGTACCTGATGTCAGCATCACACACCTCTGCGATAGTGTGTGTGCAGTGCAGTGTAATATAATCCTGCTCAGGTCAGTGGTGCAGCAGAATCCTCTCCTGGTCTGTCTTCCGTGTTTATAATATTGCCGTCTGAATTAGTCTTCGTTTTGTTCACTCTGTTATTGTCTTGCCCTCTGCATCTCTCTGCATCTTTTAACTCTTTCTGATCTCTCTCTCTCCTTCAGCCGTCTCTTATCATTCACTCCTTTCTTTCAAACACTCCCCTGCTGGGAAGGAGGGAACTGTCCCAATTGTGCCCACCCCTCTCTCGCTCTCTCTTTCTTTTTATTCCTCCCTCCCTCACTCCCTGTCTGTGTATATCTTTTTTTTTAGGAATAAGACAGCTGCTGAATGTGACTCTCTCTTAGGATTCATTTGCTTAATAGCTGTTGAAATCTCATGGTGGTTTTCTCTCTTTTCATCTCACACCCTCACTGTCTTGTTTATGCACGCACACACTCAACACACTCCAATTAAATCTAACAGCACCAGGATTGATGGTAGCTGAATCAGGTCACATAAACAATTAACAAAAGGATCAAAAGAATTAGAAAATGAGAATGAAAATACCCCAGTTGCCCCCCCCACACACACACACAAACTCATGCACAAACACAACTCTAAAGTATCATAGTATGTGTGAAATGCATTAAAAATTCATTGAGCATCAGAGATGTAACTGTGTGGACTTGACGCCCTCTAGCGACGAGGATTATTAAACGAGGATTATTATTTAATACACCATCTCATCTCATTATGAGTAAAAAAAAAATTCTAATAAAATACAACCCTGTACAAATTACACCCAAAATGACCTGTTTTATCCTAAAAGTGTTTTTTTTTTTTTTGTGATAATGACTGCTCAACTCTACTGTATTCGCGCTTGTTTCACGGCTACTTAATCCATGGACATAAAACATGGATTTGAGTTTAAATGGTTATCCTACTTATATATTAACGACATTGCATAACAATATTAACTGTTTTATATCATTTTATATAGGACTATTCATCTGCACCCATGCTAATTTTGGTTTATGGATAGCTAGCTAAAATAGGCTTATTAGCTACCAATACAGCCGTCAAATTTAAATTCCCTCTTGTTCGTGTTTCTTTATCCTACTTACTTGTTGAACTAGTTACTTGTTCTTCCGAGAGATGTTTTCTTTCTTTCCTTTAATAGCTCGTCAATGCTGAATAATTACCATTCATTTACTATGAAATTTTCCTACGGTCAGAATTGATCGTCATACAGTTTGATTGAGCAGTAGGCCCATTTATAATTTTAGTAAGAATACCACAAATATATAGTATAAACTAATATACTTAATTTAACATCATTACGAGCGTTATTAGAAGCAAACCGACTGTTATTATGACTGACCACCAGGTGTCGGTGTTGTATAAAAATAGTTTTTGTGATTTTAAAAAAACAGTTAAACAGTTTAAAAGTTTATATTTTAGTCACCTTTTTTATGTAATTACAGAAACAAATCATAAATAACATACATAAATACATAGTAGGTAGAAAGGATCTTTTGGTGTCTCAGTGGGACATCGGTTTATGAAAAGTGTCGTAGTGAAGATGCTCTTACTATATTTAATGTGATGATGTGAGGGGTTATTCATGATATTTAAGGGTCTGAACAGCATCATCCTCTTGGTCACCAGCTCCAGCGAGTACAGTTTAGTCCCCAGAAAGAGCCTGCCTTCCTCAGCATTTCCTCTACGCTGCTATTGGCATCTTCCCCTTTAATGCTGCTTCGCCCGCACACCACTGCATAGAAACAGAGCTTTCTACCACGAACCGACAGAAAATATTTTGTTATGGTAACTTTACTGTGGAACTCCATAATGCATATGTTAAATGACCTAAGCCCTCTTATTATTAAAATGATTTGTGTCTATTTTATTACCATTATTGCGTTGTGTTTTTATGATTATAATTGTTAGCATTTGAATTATATTAATTGTAAAAATAATAAATAAAATAAAATACATTTTAAAATAAATAAATAAATAATAATGTATCGTTTAGTAATGTATTAGTATCTCATTTTTATTTTCAAATTGGCATTGCGCGCTCCCGTGCTGCCAGGCCGGTTTCCGTCAGCTGTCCGTTTATTCATCTCTCTCTCTGTTTGCTTCCCGCCCACACACGTGCTCACCTCTGTGCTCTGATTGGATGAGCAGGAAGGCGATGAGCTCATATTGGTTAAAAATAGCTTCACGCGCTGGGGCTAAAAATAGGCGCATATATAAAGCCCGGCGTTTGAGCGAGTCTCTCTGCACTTACGCAGCAGTAGCGGGGAAGGATGAAACTCTCCGAGAGACACGGAGAGAGAGAGCGAAAGAGAGAGATTGCGAAAGGGCGGCGGCCCCTTTCTCTCGGTCCCGCGTCACGGCGCAGTCTTTGACGAGAAAGACAGAAATGGCAAGTTTTTGAGTTTTTCAGCCAGCCCGGGTCTGAGTGTTGCCAGCTGGGGGTGGGGGCTGCATGACTATTTCCTTCCTTCCTCAACAAGTCATGTTTTTTCCCCCTCTTCAGTCAAATAGAAGCAGGCTGTGTTGTACTGCATAACATCCGAGAATTATCCACTACACTGTCATTAAACATTTTGGTAAAGATGGTTGGGAGAATTTCATCGTGCTGTTCTGAATCCCGGATTATCCAGTGGGTGGCAACTCGAAATAATTCCAGCTTCTCTTCTCTAAGTTTTGATTCAGAAAGCTCTCTCAACATTAGCTGGAGTGCAAAGGCTTAGTCATCAGAGTAAAAACAGAACATAGTGTTCACTGACAAAATGAAAGCAGGATTTCCACTCCTGTTAAATCTTCTTCATTCCATTCCTGTGAAGGAACTGTCTTGTCGCCGATTAAGTCTTTATGACCCCATAAGCCTCATTTCCCAGATATATTGAACATATGATGAAATGTCACCAATCCACATTTTGTTGGCAGGTAAATGATGGAAAAAAGTATGAAATTTTAAACTAGTTCCCGATTTTACACCAGGAACTCACTTGAGTTCTGTATTTTGGACAATGTGTACAATGTTTTGTGATCTCAACATTAATCTACTTCACTTGCTGAAAGGGAATAGTATGGGCAAAAATCTAAACTGTATTTTACTCACCCTGATGTCATTTAAAATATTATTAACTTCTGTAAAAAGGAATTTTGAGCAACGTTCCATCTACTCTGTCAGGCTGATATATACGCGACAACACTTTTTTTGTGCTTGGTCACTTTTCCTTTGAGAATAGTTAACAAATTTCTATTTGGATATTTTAGATTGTTGTTGGCCCTGTATCATCTGTTTGGCCACTGATGGCAACATTTCCCAAAGTTGCCCAGTATATCATCAGCCTTATGGACTCAATTAGTCCCGATGATCACCCAACAGCAACTTCCAGTGCAGTACAAAGTTTGGAAATTCTGAGTAAATTTAACAGAAAAATTACACCACAACATGAGAAAGACGATATTCATGCACTTCACCTCAGCTCAAGGCATTTAAAGCCTTCAGATTTCATAACTAAAATGTTGTAATATATTATACTGGTACGTTATATTTACTATAGTTCTATATGTATATACTTTAGTTTTTGTGATTGAAAGTTCACTTCATTTAACCTTAAGTAGTTTGCAACTACCAGTAGAAGTTTGTCAGTGAGAATACTATGCTTCAGCAGAAATGCATTGGGAGAAATGTGCACAGAGTCTGTTGATGTCCCTGATTAACATTTGTTTTTATTTCATGAAAAAAGAGAAGTGTGAACATCATTGAAAATGCCTACACTTTATGAATAGCAGGTCTTTAATGAGAAAACAACAGAAGTGTATTGTTTTGGTGAACTACTTACAAAAAGGAAAGGGAAACAAAATGGTATTTTTTTGTTTGCATCCTTTACATTCTGCTAGTTTCTTAAGGTTACACATTAACCTGATCATTCTCTCTCTCTCTCTCACACACACACACACACACACACACACACGTACATAGTTGTTCCTTATAGAACATCTTTTATTACACAGGATTACCAAGTCTAGTTTACAAATACGGTTTCCAGTCCTGAATGTGTGTACATATAAATACACACATTCATATATACAGGTATGTATACATATCAAGCCCCCACCCACCCCATGCCCCTTTTTTGCTTTAAAACAGCTATTTTTGTACTTTTGTTCTAAAATCCCAATCTTTCCCTGATCTAAAAGAAAACCTTAAAATTATTTATACATACAGAAACAATCAAGTTCAGCCCTGTTTCGTGTTGCAGAAAAAAAAGCCCAGCATACGAGGGACGGGCTGAAGTATTGATTGGCAGCTCACAGATCACACCTTTCCAACCAGCTCACAGGGTCACATGATAGCATTTGGCAGATGGGCAAGCTTGAATGATACCACAAAAATTAGGTAAAGCATCAAAAAAGTCCCATTTGTCAAAGTTCTCTTAAATACTGATAAACATCTCCATGACTAAAAATAAGACCAAAAGGGGAAAAAAAAAAGAGAGATAAAAACAAAGCTTTTTTTCTGGGATCTTTTTCCCAAAAGCATTTGGCGAATGTGAGGGGGTGTATGACTGTGTAAATACAAGTGTGCCCCTCACACACACTCTTTTCAAGCCCCAGTACAGGCACAGAGTCCAATGGCTAGTATTCATAGCAGACTGCATTTGTTGTTCTTCTTTCCCCTGCGTGCCTGTAGCGCCGCTCTAGTGGCCATTTCAAACACCTCCCGAACGCCATCTTTTGTTTTGGCTGAGCACTCCATGTAACCAAATGCTCCAATCCGATTGGCCATGTCTCTTCCTTCCTCTGCCTTAACAGGCTCCTATTGGACAGTCAACATAAAATATACTGTCAGCACACATTACTTTTAAAAACATTCAGCTGAAGAGTACAGTAAACATGTATTTTCCGTGGAAATACTATACGCGTTTACCTGCTTCATCTTGGTCAGTTCCCTGCGTGTGTGTTCATCATTCCGCAGGTCCTTTTTGTTGCCAACGAGGATGATGGGAACGTTTGGACAAAAGTGCTTCACCTCAGGCGTCCACTTCTCTGGAATATTCTCTACACAGAGGTCAAAGATCAAAGGTCAATTCTGGAGTTTAAACACCCACCAGAGGTCAGTTTCATTAGGAAAAAAGGAAAGATAAAGTACAACATGCGCATGTGAGGAAGGTACATAAAACAAAATACCAAAGAGAGTATCCTTACCTAAACTGTCAGGACTGTCAATGGAGAAGCACATAAGAATGACATCAGTGTCTGGGTACGAAAGAGGACGGAGCCTATCGTAGTCCTCCTGTCCTGCGGTATCCCAAAGTGCAAGTTCCACCTATTGTATAAAGAGACACACTGAGCTCAAAAACACATTCAGAGCATCCCAAACCATTAAAATGGACTTGCACCGCAAAAAGGACAGATGGAGGTGACATCAGCATGCTAAGCTAAATAAGGAAAGTGAATCAGGTCAATATTTTCACATTAAAGCCGCTTCAGCTCCAACTGAAAACTTATTTAGTCTATTAAACTAGGTTTTGAGGTTTAATGTGGTCACATGGTCCTCCAATAATTTGACCTTAAATGAGCCAAACTTTGAACATCTGCATTTAACAAGTTATTTTTTTCAATCAGCATAAAGAGTGACAATTACAAACAGCAAGAGCAATGATATTAATGCACATTGTATTTCTCAAGTGTGTTGTACTCACCTGTTTGCTGTCAACCTCTATGTCAGCGACATAGTTCTCAAACACCGTGGGGACATAGACTTCAGGAAACTGGTCTTTACTGAATACGATAAGCAAACAGGTTTTCCCGCACGCTCCATCTCCTACAATCACCAGCTTCTTGCGAATTGCTGCCATACCTACAAAAGACATACACAGTTAAACACTGCAGCACTGTGCTACTAGTCACCTTAGCTGCAGCAATCGGAATAATCACCATGCTATAATGTTGGGATACTTCATTTTTCAATGTCACATCCTGCAAAACTCTGATATGACCATTCGTGGTAGTCCTGTACCATTATAAAGTAGTGTAAATGCACACCAAACCATCCCCCAGGCCCAGTAATCAAAGTCACACAGGGTTCAGAGACTTTAGTGTTCTCAGTTGACTCATCATAGCCAACGGTGACATCCAACAAGCCTTCAACGAGTCATTTCAACATGACAACAGCAGAACCAACCCATCCGATCACATCAACATGACACGGCACTTCATTTTCTGATCCAGAACAGCCGTTTAAATAGAGGCAGATCTGGAAGTGTCTGTTAACTGGGCCAGATGTCTTTGAAGTACAAGCTGCACCCCAGTGGCCAAGATAAAGCTGGCAGCTACAGAACAGAGCCCACATTATTGATGAACAGGCCCGTGGCGATGAGAGCGCCTCAGATGGACAGTAGATTAAACACTGACACACAAACAGAGGAGCAAAGCTAAAGATCAAAGTCTGAAACCCAGCAGAAGAGACAAAGCCTTGGCACTAAAGATCAACTAGTGTTTCTCTATCTTCCACATCTCCCACATTATTAAAACATACATCTATGTGGGAGATTTTCAGGCCAGCTTCAACATGTCTACCTAAAACAAAGCACAAAATCCATTATAATGAAATGCTGTGCAGGCTGAGCACCTAAGGAGCACCTGAAGATGAATCAGCATGTTAATCAGCACCTCCTAAATTAATATTTTCATATCCACATGGATGTCAATGTGTCAAACTTCATTGGGTTCCATGTGGGCACATGACTTCTGGGACTTCTAGGATAGTGAATTATTCAAAGTGATAAACATTAGTCTGGATGGCACCTGTAGGTTCAACAAACCTTCATTAATGAAACAAAAACTTTCTGTATAAAATGTCTGTAAAACCACTTGACAATGTACATTCATATACCTATTGAAAAATTTGCTTTGTAATAATAATACTCAATGGGAGTTTCAAACCACTGTATGGGATTATAGACCCATATTAATAGGAACATTACTCACAATGACTTCTAACGGTCACTCAGAAAATTTCATGCCATCAAAACACAAGACTTTTTGTTATAATAACATAGCTAACTGCAAAATGTAATCGCCTGTACTATGGTTTCCCATTTAAAAATGTTTGTAGATAAATAGCTCTCATTTAAACAACTAAATACTGTTTAAAGCTGTACTACAATACTACACTACACACACTGAATTTACGGGAAATGACCAGAATAAAGATATAAAGTTCTTTGTGCCACCCAAACAAAACAATGCCAAATCTCATTAAACTTATACAACTCAGAATTTCAATATTACGAAAAAATCATAAAGGTCAATAAAATACATTCATTAAATTCATAAATACCAATGTTATTTATTTAAACAGACGTTGAAAATTACTCGAACTATATTGGTTATAGGTAATTAAAATGAATAATCCTCCAGTTACGTCTAAATCTGAGATTATGCGCGTGTCTGGGTCGAGCTTTAGCTCTCCGCTTTAAATCAACAAAGACAAACATCTCCCACCACATATATAACTGTTACCGGTAATGTCGAATATATTCACGAACAAACACTTGTGTGTTAACTTTAACGCGCATTGTAAAGCTCGTTTCAATGTCTAAATAACTGGATAAACCTTTAAACGGTTTTTAAAAATCTGGACGCCGAGGGTGAGCTGCTTCTCCCGGCCGGCGGTTGCTCGCGGAAGCGGCGAATGGTCAGTCGCTGAGCTCTTACCTTTCCACTATATCACAAAAGTAGTTTTAAAACAGCCAATCCGCGGCGAATTGAGCTCATAAAGTTTATAATGGCTGTTTAAACACAAAGACGAGAAGAAAAAGTAATCTTACTTGCAGTTTAGATGGCTAGCCGTTTTGTTTTATATCAACGATGGAGCTCCGTCGTCTGTTCTGTCCGATACAATAAACCGTTGACGAGCACGCGCAGAGCGCGGACATTCAGAAGGGGGAAGGGATTGCGTGCACGAGCTCGAGCCACGCCTGCGCGAGCACGTTGAAGAGAGTTTATTTGGCGGTGGATGAATAAGTCATTATGAGAAACGGACCACCCTAACAAGGCAGTTTTGAGTTATATATGAAGTTAAAAACTAAAAATGTGTGTGTCGTTCATGGAGCAAAAAGGGACTATTATCTAATCAACGTACAACTTTTTTTTCCAGCCTAAAACAACCCCGAACTATAGTTAAATAGTACTTTGGAAAAAGAAACTCTAAAAAATCAAAATATATTTCTTGAAATGTAATCAGCATCAAATGCTATGCTCGGTAGACTTGTTTTAGGAAGCAACAATTAAGAGATAGCATGTAGAAACGGAACATAGGACTTCCCTCAAGTTGAATGAGCTTGAACGAGAAAAAACGATGATAATGCGTGTTTGATGCGCCATCTATCGGCAACTGTGCATCATTACAATGTCTTAAGTCTACAAACAAACCCACCCGAAATAAAAATATTTAACTCAAAACTGAGCCATTTCGTTATTTACTCACCACCGCGTTGTTCCAAACCTGTATAAGTTATTGTGGAACACAAAAAAGCTGCTAATCAGACTGACAGCCTATGTCACCATCCACTTTAATTGCATTTTTTTGGTTTCATATCGTAACAACGATGGCCCTGGGCAACACCTGTAGATACATGTGACGTTTATCAGCACCTCCAAGACAAATATATTCATATCATCATATATGTCATAAAGTCAAATTTTATTATGTTGCATGTGGTCACATGACTTTTAGGACCTCCTGATAACTACATGGCAACATTAAGGTTAGTGAATTATTCAAAGTGACACAGATTAGTGTGGATGGCAACTGTAGGATCAATTAAGTTCATGTATAAAAGTCTAAAACAACATGAAACTAGCTTAAATTCTTTTTTGCTAATACGATAAAAGCACATGCAGACTGTTAGTTAATTTAAATGTATGTGTGTGTGTGTGTGTGTGTATCCTGCAAATCCAATAACAAAAAAGTACCAGTTTATACAAAAATATTAATCCACCCAATTATCACTGGCAATAATACAAATGTTTCTTGAGAACCAAATCAGCACATTAAAATTATTGTTAAAGGATTCTTTTAAACAACTTTACTGTATGTTTGACTAATTAAATGCAGCCTGGCCAAGCATGAGATTTCTTTGAAAAATGCAAATTCCTACAGACTGAATGGTATACATACACACAAATACTAACTAATACTAAATATATATATATACTAACTAATAACATGAAAAAGTAAGCACTGATCAATTGTTTTGAAACAAAAAGGTCCTCTGGGACAGGTGTGGTCTTCATTCAGTCTTTATTATAGATGGAGAGAGATCAGAAAATTAGGCTGAAACCTGAATTAGAGAATAAGTCTTCCAAAGAAGCATCAAGGCTGACACCCAGGAACCATGAAAAAACAGAAACAATTACTAAAGGTTAAAAAAAAGAAAAAAAGTTTAAAAATATTAGTGTAAAATTCAGGAACACTAATGAAAAATCGTAATATTAAATGAAACTCAAGCCACATTGTGTAGACAATCTGTGTTTTATAAAAACAGGTCCGTTATGCAAGCTCATAATTTAGAGTGCAATACTCTTATCAAAGCCAACACATATAGACAGATCATTTAAGTACAGATGAGGAAAAGGGGACAACAGGGGACAGAATCAGATTCTGTATTGCTATTGTCATTTCAAACTATTTTGAACAAAAATATCTTTGAAATGACTATATCAGACTCTCTCCTCACTGCGCCTCCACCTATGAAATTATCATGACTGAAAACAGGAAATCAAAGGGCCACATCTTTATCAACGAGAGCAGAACTTTAAAATTAGAGATCACGCGTTCTTTGAAAAGTCCCAAATTTTGCATTCTTCATCTTTTGTAATCCTGCCCTTGAAGTTCCAGACATTCTTTTGATGCCGTTACTTAAGTAAGCAGCAAAAAGTCCCATCTTCTGCCCAATAAATATAAGGAATCTTGCCTTTTCTTCTGATACCAGGCCCGAAAAAAACCCCAAACAAACAAAAAGTGGCAACCCTCAAACATTTGTAGAGTCTGCCATACATTTAAAAACGGAAACCCATAAACCATTAGAGAATTTATTCAAAAGGACACATCCCAAAAACCTTACACAACAGGCAATAGGGAGAGAAGATATTCTCGTTTTTACAAAGCAGAAGTACTGGAGCACTGCAGATGCTATGAATCAGGCTAGTCCAAGGGTTCTTTGTACAGTTGAAAAACTGAGTATGGATGTCTTTGTCATTTAGTTTGGGTAATGTGTTCATTTAGTGGCAACTTCTCGTTTGTGTATGTAAAACATTACCAAGATAATGTGTGTGTGCGAGATGTCTCCAGTAGCATTTGTGAATGTAAGGATAAACTGAACTCTGCAGGACAAAAACAAGTGTGTGTGTCTTTTTGTGTTAGGAATGGGTCGGAGCATCTTCAAAACTTATGATGCTGGACTCCTGTTGTCCCGTAGGATTTTGTGTGGTGCTGGGTGTTGGTGGCAAAGTCTCTCGGCTTGAAAGAAGAGGAGTGTCTGTTCGCACCTCCTCATCTTCATCATCCTCCTCGTCTTCCATGCTGGGCCAAGCCGACTGGTCTTCTACGCGCTTCAGACGCTCATTCAGAGCTTTCAAAGCCAGTTGCCTGTGGGGAAACAAGAAAATTAATTGATGCTGCCATCAGCCAATAAACAGACATGGATACATCAAAACGGAGAACAATCAGACTAGTCTGTGTCAAATTTACTTACTTTATTAGTTCTAGAACTGCAAGAAATCAGTACAGTATTAGTCCTTGGTCAATCAGAGATCTGATTTAAATGTATTAAATAAAGTCGGAATTAAAATATCAGATGAAACAAAAACGAAATGCCTAAAATGACTAAAACTGATATAAAAACAAATGAAAGACTAGTTAAAGTAAAAGGTATCTAATAGAAATGACAAATACATTAAGCAAAATTATTAAGCCACAAAAATATTTATAGCTTAAGTTTTAGTAATTTGTTACATGCATTTATTTCAGTTTTCATATCATTTTAAATCTATTTTTGTAGTTTAATACCATATAATTTGGAAACTGAAAATATAAAAATAAAAGCTAACTCAAAATATTAATAAACACTATAATTATATATAATTAATATTAAAATAATTGGCTAAACTACTAAAATAAAAAATTAACCATATTTTTTATACATTAAAAAAAAAAAAATCTAAATTATAGCATATAAATGTTAATATAAACCATCCCATGAAAATAAATATCAGCCGCTCTCAATAAAATAAAACGTACCTCCGCCTTTCTGCGTCTTGCGGGTCTGTGCCTGGTAGGCTGATGGTGATAGAGGATGGAGCCCCAACATCATATCGCTTCACCATCTTTCGACAAACTTTTATCTTCACAAGGGCAGCGTGTACAAGCCCAGCTGCAAAGCCAACAGCTGGCTGGAGTGCCTCTGGGAAGAACGAGGCAAAGGCAAAGTGGTCTGACATGTCTCCACGCCCCCTAGAGTGCCTCTGGTAGAAGCGCAGGTAAACCCACCCGGACAGAGCGCCGAACCCGCATGCTGCTAGTGGAGCAGAAGTGTCCAGCAGCCCTGCCAGCCGCAGGATGGCTATTGCTAGCAAAGCTAGTGCCGGGGCAGCTTTCAAACGTACTTGAGGAACTCGAAGCACTGTGGTGTCTCCTGCAGTCTGCTTCAGTGCTACAAGAACACCCCCCAGAAAAGCGGGTGTGCCATACACCCGTACGGCAAACAGGTAGTCCAGGTCAAAGGTGGCAGCGTAGGTGAGAAGATAAGAGAGTCCAGACAGGATACCGGCTGCTACGTTTACCACAGCGAAGAAGATCAGGAGCTCCAGCGCTCCCCATAATGGCTCCAAAAGCTGTCCAGCGACCATCACAGTAGCAATGTTCACAGCCACGCCGAGAATGTGTTGCTCCACCACTGCATGGGTCAGAAGCGTCCAAATCCAGAAGTTTGGTGGGAAAAGAAAGCCAGGTGTGACGCCAAGCAGGTAAGAGGTGTTAGCAGCCCAGGAGATCAGGTACATAAGGATCACTGTGGCACATATAGACTTGACCACCACGCTCGTGCTCGCGAGAGCACTCAAAAAGTGCTGCCGTGCCACTGGCAGGTAACGGTTCATCCTGGCAGATTTGAGTCCTCAGATGTAAAAGCTCCGGAAATGGCAGGCCTAAGAAATCAGCAGCTTATGTCAAATATGAGGGACACAACCAGGAGACGAAACCCGGACATCAACATGCAAGCAGTGTGACCTCGTCAACAGAGGTTCCGCAACATAAGCAACTTCGAGATAGCGTCTAGGTGAAGATTGTGGAGAAAATGAGAGTATTACCTCACACTGGTCTTACAGGTGATTGCAACACTTGTTGTGAGATAAGTAGGTTTTATCCTACCTCAAAAAGCGAAGAACTGTTGCTTTAAATAATATTGTTACCCAGTAAACAATACAAATAATATGATCTTCCAATCTGCGTATCAAATACTTTTAAATACTGAAGCTTTAGTCAAGGTAACGTTAACTTTCTTGCTGAAAAAGTAGTTGACCTTACTGACAAAACATTATTTTGACCATCTACCTGCTCAGGTCTTCCTGTTTCTGAGTTGTTAATATATAATTCATCACTTATACGTTTCTATCAGAGTCACCTGAGCTACTCTACCTGTTTATCGGCACCGTCTGCTAACACTTCATAAACCTCACCTCCCCGATTTGTATTAACACATCTTCGTGTCAGTTGTATAGTTTCATGTCTTACATAAGTTTTTTGTTCTTAGTTCAGGCACTTGCCGTTTGTTTTAAGGGTAAAACACGCGAAGAAAGGCGAGCTCCGAACAGCTTTCTCTCCGGTGGCATGTCCTCTCAGACCGGCCTGGAGTCGCAGTTTAGTCCGGGGATTTCCTCTCACAACAGGCCTCCAGATAGCAGGTTTGAAGCCAGTAAGCGTGAATCCGAAACAAGCGTCCCGGCTTTTCTTTTTAATATCCTGATGTCGACATTTCATCTGAATTAAGCTCCTGCTTTGTTGTTTGAGAATGTGGCGTTTCCAGCAAACAGCCACAAAGCACAAACATCAGATTTGCAAACGTCACCGTTCAGCTTTGCGACTGGGCATGTAGTTTACGGCACTGGTGGGCTAAGATTGCTGGGAAATGCAGTTTTTCTCCCCCATAACCGCGAAGGCAAGTCCTGACCAGTATTTATTTTTATGGTACCTGTGATTTTTCCACGCATATGTCACGCGTATATTTTAGTAGTACACATTATTATTTAATTTTTTTATTTACCAGTAACTACGATAACGTTCAAAATTACTATGTAGCTCTATTCTTTAGTTACCAGTAACTGCTTAACTAGGCTATTTATAAATAAACGGATTCCAGTGATTTAATAGCAATGTAATCGATTAGCAATGCTAGCACAGAAAAACAATAATATCGAATGAAAGTACTAGTTAAATGAATATTAGGTAACTAGTCAGTACTGGAGTAAATATAGTCTCTAGTCTAATTCTAGTTTTAATTAGTTACTACTGAATTTGAAAAATATACTAACCACTAATGGATAGCATAACATAAAAATAAAATAAAATTTTAATTTTTAAACAGTAAAAGTGAAATACCTGTCAAAAAGCATTGTCCTATCTAGTCCACTAGATGGCGAACCACACTGGCTTCTTTGAGCCCAGTCGTGATGCACCTCAGAGATCACAGATATCTTGCATTCTGTCAGAGTCTTGCAGAGGATGTGACCT
>JAUCMS010000145.1:10326087-10356547 GCA_032357445.1 Enteromius radiatus | reverse complement strand
CAGCAGCAGCAGCAGCAGCAACTGCGTCCCGAACAGCGCCTCTACCAACGCCAGCAGCATCCCTGCGGTCGGCAGCGGCAATGGTGGGTCTTTTTTGACAGTTTAAACGTACATAAAGTTGCTGTTACCTTTTAGCTTTAAGCTAACTTACCTAAGTGTTGGTCTGTTTAAAGATGGATAGTAGTGTAACGTTATTAGTAATCTTGGTTAATCGTGCCGTTCTGAAGATCTGTTGAAATCCCCCCCCCCACCCCCCACAGTTCCCACCTCGGCAGCAATGGCAACCCCATCATCTGACTCCACCGTGTCAAACGGGGTGTATGTGCCCACAGGCATCGCTAATGGAGACGTGAAGCCCGTTATCTCTGCCACACCGCTGGCTGATTTCCTGATGCAGCTGGAGGATTACACTCCTACAGTCAGTCCATATATGATGCAGTACTTCAGTATATTCTTTCTTGATATCTTTAGGAGTAGCACTGTTAACAAACTGTCTCTGTTTTTCAGATCCCAGACGCAGTCACAGGATACTACCTCAACCAAGCTGGTTTTGAAGCATCAGACCCAAGAATGTGAGTTGGAACAATGTTCTTTGAGAAAGCTGTTTTTTTTTAACATGAGTAACTTTTTAAATGTAGTTTATAGGCCTTTTTACACCAAGAATAATAACTGTAACAATAACTATATTAACATCCACATCAGTGGATGATGTTTATGTTTTGAAGTGTTATTTTTAACCAAATTATAACTAAAACAATTAAAAATCATTTTTAATTGATAAAATATACATAAGTAGATGTACTTTTTTTTTTAAGTTATATTTTTTAATTACTAAATTACAGTTAAAGTAGTGAATCTTCTAAATCGGAAATTAAAAACTACATTTCTTAAAGAAAATTAAAAAAAAGGTAAAAACAAAATTGCTAAAACTAAATAAAAACATTAAAATAAATAAATAAATAAATACTATTATAATATAAAGTTATTACAGTGGTGGTAATTATAAAAACACCAGTATTTTTACCAGCTAAAATGTTTTAAATCAGTTATTTTATTTGCTGTAGTGTCAGGAAATATGAGTTTACATTCTTTTTGCCCTTAATTGTAATAATCCAGAGATTTTTGTCTGACAGCAGCCAGTGCTCCACACAGAGATCTGATCTGCTCATCATCCATTAAGAAACAGAACAAACCGAGAAAATCCAGAAAATGTCTCCAAGATGCTTCAAGAAACTTTCCTGCAAAGCTACAGTACTGTTAGAAGTTTTAGGCACTTGCCAAAGATGCTGTAAAATGAGGTAGCTGTCAAAATTAATGTTATTAGTAGACTGAAATTCTATTCATAGTAGATTCTTTATCGATTAATCTCTGTTAACTAAATTAAATCAATTTATGGTGTGACCATCTTTTGTGTTTAAAGCAGCTTTTGCCCTAAATGCACTTGCAGTTTTTCAGGTAGCTTTGCAAGTAGGTTTCTTGAAGCATCTTGAAAATGTTGCCAGAGTGTCAGTGGCTTTAAATGTTTCACTATTCATCAACTGAAAAAAGAAATTGTTAAAATCATACCAATGAAATAATGCCCTGTCCTTGATTTATACAGAAGTAGAATGATTTTTAAAACATGATATGTATTGCCCTGTGAATGGGCTTAAATAACACATTCATGTGTCATGAAGTGTATTGCATTGTTGGTAATACATGAGGCCAATATAAAAACACAACAAATCTTTAAAAAAAAATGCTCATCATGAATCTTCCTTGACATCTTTATTCTGTGTTGTCAGAATTCGTCTCATATCATTGGCGTCTCAGAAGTTCATCTCAGATATTGCAAACGACGCACTACAACACTGCAAAATGAAGGGCACGGCTTCTGGAAGCTCCCGAAACAAGACCAAGGTTTGTGATTGCAAATTGTGACAAGCACAATAACAAATTCTGCAATAAATCTATATAATGAACATTTCATCTTCAGTCCATCATTTGTACAAATGAAAAATGTAAAAATCTCTCATTCACAATGTTTTCTTCACACCTCACAGGACAAGAAGTACACACTGACAATGGAAGATCTGACACCAGCCATGGCAGAGTATGGCTTAAATGTAAAGAAACCTCATTACTTCATTTGAGGAGGAGCGCTTCATTGAAATGGACTGCTGGAAATGTGCTGTTTGTCCCATCAGAGCTTTGAAGACATTATCCTTCAGCCAATCAGCCCACTGGCCCTCAGCGTTTTGCATTTTCTTTAAGTTTAAGTTGTTTGTACACCACACCATGTGACTTTAGTTGATGTCAGTAAAAATCCTGTATAAATAAATTCATTGTAATTACGTTTTGTGTAATTGCACGTCTTCAGTTACTGAAGCCTAATGGGATCAATTATTGTGAAAATGAGTCTTAATTTAACCGCTGTAAAGCTTTTACACTTCTGACGTCGGTTCATACTCTGTCTGAACCTCTCATGTCTGCTTTATGGATTTAGTTTCACGCCATAAGAGGCTTGAGCCGTAATAGTGGCTAGTATTAATAGTACCTAGAGCCTAGAGCTTCTCTCAAGTTTCCCTCTCTACAGCTGCACTGGCAATATAGACTTCTCATCACACCATCTGTCTACTGCAAACATGATATTAATAATATTTCCGTTCTAGTTATGCTTTGAGCTATTTGCCGTTCATCTGCATGTGCTCATAGTTAATACAGATGTAATGCTCAATAATAGCATGACAGGGCAGTAATATCACTTAAAAAATACTTTCAGTAAAATTCGAACTCAATTATTACTTTCGGTAAGTGTTAATATTAAATGTTTTTATCAAATGATTTGCATATTTTCCAGATTATTTCTATAACACAACATGAATCTAAACGGGTAGATGGTCTTTTCCCACATCCCAAGAAAAAAATGTCAACATCTCTTTCATGTTTAATAATTTGCACTTTTAACAAATGTTTATTTTCTAAGAGACGCAGGCTGAGGTGGAAAGTGAAAATTGTACTTCGCAATGAAATATAAAAATGTGCTGAACAAAAATGAAAGATCAGACTTCATACAAGAGAAAATACAGCTTTAAGACATCAATCTGTGGCATCGGTCAACACATTCTTTTAAGTTTAGTGCTACTTTAAAAAGGTGTAATGTAGCAATAGTGAGCAAAATGATTTCATTTAGCTGCTACATTGAGAAGGTTAAAAAAACTGGAACATTGTTGCTCAGTGAAAAACTTTCTTTTTTTTTTGTTCAGCATTATTTTAGTCAAGTATCTGCAATGTATTTTTCATGTGCATGCTTCACATGTAAATGTCTACATCCACCGTTCCTAGAAAACTTCTCTAGCTTACTAAATATCCCTTTTCTAAGAAAAAAGGTGTTAGTGCCCGTGGGTATTGCACAAGAAAAAACAAAGTAGGTTTAAATCCGGCCTGCGTCGTATACTGATCCCATTCCCACTGTCCTATATCCACTCAACTGCACTATACAACACATATACAAGCCGTTATATTAAATAATCGTAATCATAATAAAAATCCTTAATTCTTTATTCCTCTATATACTAGCCAATAACTGACATTTCATTTTCAATTCCATTATGAGCACTGAGAAAGATTCTTTTGAAGAATGTAAAGGCTCATGTGAAACATGAATATGTACTTCAACTTGCAGATAAAAACATTACATTAAGTCTTTGACCAGACATTATAAGCCCTTCTTTCCTCATTTGTAAGATAAAAGCAAATGCAAAAACAAATAAAAGAAGTTCTTTGCATATTGTACTTGTCCTGTCAGTCACAAGCATGCAAATACTTTCCATTAAATTACATGAAAAAGATCTCATTTCTTTTTAGGACCAGTAAGTTTTATCCAGTAAGTATATCCTATTTTTATTAATTAAAATTTACCTTTATTTACCTGTAAATAAATTGTGAGGATATTACATCCTCCATTTAGTGTAACAATTATTTTGTCCACAGGTTGCAAGGTTTTCAGGCATTTGTCTGCATTATGTAACTCACTCAACTGTAAATGTTCACAAAAAGTGTGAACAATTTTATTGAGGATATTTGGTAAATTCAGTCATCAAAAAAACAAGTCCTAAATCATAACAGCCATCAGAAATAAAAATCACCCGACCTCATTAAAACAGCAGTAACATGCTCAGGCAGGCGTCCCCTTTTATGTTATTTCTATATCTTTTAAAAAAGTACCCTTCAAAACAACCAGTGCACTACCTGTTCATAAACCAAAGTAAGTGATTTTGGACAACGGCAGAAGATTCAGGCTGATGACATTTCATGAATTTGCTGAATGTCTCTCAGTATGTTTCTACACGGCACTAGTGTTTTCCTTGGGTTTAGTTGACTTGGTGCCGGGTGGAACTGGGATGGGGCGTCGTTTGCGTTTTGTTACCTTTCCGCTCTGCCCGTTTACAATACCCTGAGCCATGCCCTCCATATCCTCAACGCCAATATTAATAGCTTCAGCCAGCTCCTTCCTAGTCACAGACACAAACTGTGGGTCCTCAGCCAAGGAGTCTAGACCACCGTCTCTCAGTGCCTGAGGTGTCATGGACAATACAGTGAAATAGTCTTTCATGAGAAGCTATGGAATGAATGTTAAGTACATGAGATGTGGCCTGGTGTATTTTACCTGCTGAATGAGTTTGTCGGTGGCTGTTGAAGCTTCTGTTGCTGCTGTCTGGTTCTTTGATGGCCCATGTGAGGGGTTATAGGGGAACTGAGAGAGTGAGACATACAGAGTCAGAGAGGAATATCAAGTGGTCACTGTACTCTGTTTAGCTCAGGAAATGTGACACCTGTCCACACCTGTGTGATTCCGGTCCTCACAGTAAAATCTGACAGCCGTCTGTCATCAACATGGGAGGCCCCGCCCACATACGAACAGGAGTCTCCTATTGGTTGCACAGAAAATAATGTAATTTATACTATAAAGTGTGTAGACTAATATGCTGATTTGGTGCTCAAGAAACATTTCTTAATATATTAATATTTTAGATGTTTTTGGTAACCCTAACCCTATGATTTTCAGGATTCTTTGATGAATGCAAAATTCAAATGTTATAACATTATAACGTATTTTCTGTCACTTTTGCAACAGTAATGTATATGGTGGCATTTGTTGTAGTGCTTTCAATAAAAATGGATTTAAAATTAATAACATTTAATAAAAGCAAACATAACATATTTAACATAAAGTTACAAAACAAAAGAATTTGTTGTTTTCACTTACTTAAGTCCTCATATGAGTAGTTTCTGGTAGCAGCAGCTGACAATGACTCGCTCTCAAACGTAAACCTAGATGACATACTAAAAACAACATCAAATAAGCATTTACAGATACACATTAAGTGCACTTTTCATTATAGGTATCCACTCACTCTTCAGCAAAGTTGGCATTGTTATTGGTGTTGGTTGTTGTTGGCATGTTATCAGGGAAGAACTCTGTGTTTGGGAGGAAGACGGAGTCCGGAGGTGACTCTATATCCTCCAAACGAGTCTCCACAAACTGCAGGGGCCTCTGGCTGGTCACCTGTGTGGAGAGTGGGCTGCTGGGCTCAGAGGAGAAGGGGTCTGTGTTGAGTCCAAACAGACCTCCTGTCCGCTGCATGGATAGAGACACAGAGACTATGAGCCTAAACGGACATCTTTATCTACTTGAGTCTACTTCCTTAAGAAGATGCTTCAGTGCAGACCCTGTAGATGCCCTCCTCTCCACCCTCCAGGGCACGCTCCATCTCATCCTCAGCGATCAGATCACCTGAGATGGCCCTGTGCAGCTCAGGTGCTGCTTCCTCCTCGATGCTGCGCAGACCTGCCTGCAAAGTCAGATGGAAGTCTTGTTAGTATTTTCCTTTTTATGACAGTTAATACAAGCATTTATCATAAAGTGCACCTTAATCTCATCAGCGTTCTTCTTGGTGGGCCTGTAACCGTAATATTCTTCCTGCCTCTTCATAAACTTGCGGAAGTGTTCTTGAATCAAGAAGGTTGCGTAGAACTTTCCAACAGTGACCTCATCCTCTACAGCCAATAAAATTACAGCACAGTCAGACAAGGATTCTATTTAAAAGCATGTAAATTAAACATGAACGACTATTATCACTGCTACTGTATCTCACCTCCAATGGGCGGAATGACCTGGTCCAACAACTTCATACTGGTCCTCTTCCAGATTGACTTAATGATGGCTCTCAGTTCCTCATTGGCCTGCTCAAAGTTTCCTAAATGAACAATCAAGATTAAATACTTTGCTGGAAATGCTTATTAAATTTCATCTCAAACACACACCTTCTGTTTTGATTTTCAAAGCTGTTCTGACCAGTGCGAAGAGTGTGGCGTTGAAGGTCACTGTGCCGTCGCTGTTCAGTGGCATGTTCATGGAAATCAGCCGCTGAGGTGGAAGTTCACAAATAAATTTGAAATACTCATTGTAATACACTACTGATCAAAAGTTTGGGGTCAAGGTTTTTTTTATTAATACTTCTGGATCTAAATGTAAATTTTACAATGTACAGTTTTTAAATTCTAAATGTATTGTATGTGTTATTGTATTAAAAAATAAGAAATGTTTCTGCAGCACCTAATCAGCATATTGGAATGATTTCTGAAGGATCACGCGACACTAAAAACTGGAGTAGGAATAAATTACATTTTAATATATATATTGAAATACATAGCACTTTTAAATTATAATAATATTTTACGATTTTGCCATAGCATAAAAATCCCCCCCCAAAAAAAATTCTTTCTAACTCCAAACTTCTGAAAAGAACCAAAAAAAAAGCTAATTGTCTTACCTTACATGCTGAGCGGTGGGGACAAAATTTACCAAAACCCAACGGTGGTTGAATTCTCCGCAAGAGAGTAACTACATCCAGATGTTTGATTCGTCCCCTTTATATGAACAGAAAACAGTGTACTTTATTATTTCTTAAGGAAAATCATAAAATGAACATTTAAGAATCGTGAAGCTTCAGAATAAGGTGACACTGGTATTTAACTCACGTTGCTTCATGGTCATACTCTCCCCAGATCTTTTTGAACTCATCCAGGTGATGCGGGCCGAGGATTGACCAATCGCGAGTGAGGTAATCGAAATTGTCCATAATCACAGCCACAAATAAATTGATAATCTACCAGGAACAAAATGATTTAGTTTCTAAAACAAACAGCAGTGTTGGATAAAGCATTCAGAGCTGATTTCCAAGCTGACCATATATAACTGCCTCATCTACTTACCAAAAGCGCACACAGCATGTAAAAGCTGAGGAAGTAGAAGACAGCGATGCTGGAGCCACAGGTATACTCCTCTCCAGGGCCGTAGTCTGATTTGGCATCACAGAGCTTCCCATACATAGAGGCCACCATTATTTTAGGCCACTGCTCTCCAGTGGCAACACTGTAAACCCACACATTCATCAGTTACCTGATTATTAGTTTGCAAAGAATGACTTTTATTAGAGAACAAACCAGTAAACATGGCTTCTCTCACCACATTGATGACTCACCGAAATAATAACAATACAGCTTGAGGGAAAGTTTGAAAGTTATTGTTGCGGTTAATCTCTGTACCATCGACCAGAGCAACTTTACCAAACATCTAATGAGAGAGGACGAAAGAATTAAAGAAAAATTATAGAAGAGAAACAACAGGAAATTTAAACAAATAAAGGAAAATAAATAATTGTAGCTTACCTGCATCCCTATGACAGCATAGATGAAGAAGAGCATGACAATGAGAAGAGCCACATGAGGCAGTGCCTGAAGCGAGAAACACAACATCATACACTAGAAGATACATTCATTTAAAGCTACCACTTTTCATTAAATGAAAATAAAATAAATTCTTATGATCATTATAATATTAACTATTATTGATTATTTTAATTCATTTCTTTTGTCTTGTCTGACCTGGAAGGACTTAATGAAGGTCCACAGAAGGTTCCTGATCCCCTCTGAGCGATTGAGCAGTTTAATGAGACGCAGCACACGGAACAGCCGGAAGAACGTAATGGAAACTCGGACATTTTCAGCTTCCTAAGAATCAGTAGAATTATAAGAGGAATATCTAGTTTAACCTATAAATATTAAAGTTGGCATAAAAAAGGTAATGTACTTACAGCTATTGCCTGCATTGGATTCACTTCCTGAAAAAGAATAGACCTTTTTCAATTGTTTGCATTAGTCATGAAATAATAATTATAGTATATCATATCATATAAAGCAAATATACATAGCAACACTATAATCATGCATATGGATATTTAAGCTTCTAAAAGCATGAATAAGCATGAAAGTCAAGACAGAGACTTTATCTAAATTGATTACATAAAGAATAAGGAACAATGAATTTAAACCCTTTAGGCAAGCACATTGAGTTGAAGCAATAAATTAAGCTCATTTTCTATCTGCTGATTGAGCCATTAAGTCAGGATTATCAAATTCAGTTCTCATTGTTCTTTGTTTAGTATGGGGTAATGTGAGCATTGTCTGTCCCATGCAGACCAGAACGATATTTACAGCACAACCATGTAGACACCACAGTCCTCCACTGGCCTCCAGCGCAGCCTGAGAACAGAGAGATGGGAAGTCAGGATGACGAGAGAAACTGCAATGCATCTTGCGCATCAGAGGCAAACGTGAACATAACATCAAAATTATGGATCACACTTCCAAAGCAAGTGGTTATTTATATTGACAATAAAAAAAGTGCATCAAATCACTCTTGGAGATGTGGAGCGGTGTGCATTAAGCAGCTGTGAGAGATGGAAAGAGGGTGGTTCATTAACACATGTGAAATGAATCATGAAAATGAGCCCATCAATGGCCACTGATGAGTGAAGTTGGTTGAATGAGAAGAATACTAAGCTGGAGCTGATGAAATCGGTACCTCCTGTGCACTAATGCTGATATTGACTGCTTGCTGTGGTCTGTGCTTCATGTATCGCTAAATACGGGTTTAAAATACAAGCCATTGTTTGAAATGCTTTTGCTTTTGCAGAGAAATCGATATTTTTACTTAAGTGTGCTGTCTCAAATTATTGTCATACTCACATCAACCTCACTGAGGACCACGTCAACAATACTACCGACCACGATGACGAAATCAAACACATTCCAAGGGTCGCCAAAGTAACCCTGTGTCATGACACACACAACAATGTCTTAAAAGAGAGCACATGTCCTTGCACCGTTTCATACTGAGGAAGCAGGAGTACCTTTGCTTTGAATGCAATAAGTTTGACGATCATCTCGCCAGTGAACAGGACAGTGAAGATGAGGTTGAGAGTGTCAGAAAGTTTGGTTACATGATCAGACTGGTTGCAGTGCTGTACCACAGAGAGAAGAGAGACAGCAGATTAACAATTGCCAGTAATAAAAAAGAAATAAATCCAATATCACAAAAAGACTTTTTTAATATTTCTAATGATCATCAAATATAATTGCTTCCTATTTTAAAATGTTTTTTTAATGTCAATATTAATGACTTAACTGCCTTTTTTGATCAATTTAATGCATACTTGTTGAATAAAAGTATTCATTTCTTTAAATAACAGTGCAGTAGTGTATATCATTAGCTGAAAATAAATGTAACTTTGATTGAACTGCTTACCTGAATGCCAAGACACAGTGTGTTGAGCATGATTAGAAAAAACATGAGGTACTCAAAGTAGCAGGAAGTCACAAAGTACCACACACGGTACTGGTGCGGGTTCTTCGGGATGTAGCATTTGAGGGGCCGTGCTTTCAGTGCATACTGTACACATTGACGCTGGTGAGGGGTGAGATGGAAAGAGAAGCTGATGAAGCCCACTTGCATTACCATCATAAACCTGATAAATGCTGTATATCCAATAAAAGTGAAGTTAAACCAGGTATATGACATGTAGTTGTAATATACTGTAACATACTGTAAATATTTTACTTAAAATTCATTCAATATACACTGGATCAAATCCATGCAAAGTGCATCAAATATCACAGGTAAATATAAATATTTACCTGGTTCTTGTCTAGCTCGCAGTTCTTGTACTCCTGCTCTCCTTGTTTTTGGAAAGTGACGATGACGAAGCCCACAAAGATGTTCATCATGAAGAAGGCAATGATGATAATGTAGATGATAAAGAATATGGAGATGCCCACTCGGTTATTGTACAAAGGGCCTGTGTCAACTGCATTTGTGTCTATAGCCTTATATAAGATCCTGTTGAAGATGAGAGAAGGAAGATTTTGTGTGAGACATGTTCTGGAGTGCTGCTAAAAGATGATGAAAATAGGAGTAGATTTCACACACTCACTCTGGCCAGCCCTCGAATGTGGAGATGGTGAAGAGAGCCAGCATGCCGTTCAGAATATTGTCAAAGTTGAAATCACTGTTGACCCACATGCGCTGATGGACTTCCATGTCATGAAGAGAGTTCTGCACATGCTTTACAAATGTTCCCCTAAAGAAAACCAAATTCAAGAGTAATATGTTATGCATACATTTAAATATCACTAGTACCATCAGGAGGAAACAGCACAACATTCAAAGAAATGTTGCAAAAAGTACTCACTGACACTCCTCTGCTGTCTTTTGAAGGGGGTCTGTACAATAGTACATTTTGCCCTAATTAAAGGTAATATGTTTAGCATACAGTAACTTCCTTTATTTAGAAAATACATGTCGCAATATGATGGTTGTCTCACCTTGAAGAGTTGCACTCCAATGCAGGCGAACATGAAGTCCAAGATCATGGTGACCAGCACGATATTACCAATGGTCTTTATGGCCACAAACATACACTGGACCACATGCTGGAGATGAAGATTGTATTAATATATAGAAGATTTGATTCAATTTAGTACATACTATGTATCAAGTTTTAAGACTATCAATGGCTATCCATATTTAAATACACATCACAAATCAATTTTTGTATCATCCCAATTTTTATTTTAGGTGAATACACACCTTTAACCCTTTGGCTCTGTTGATGGCCCTTAGAGGTCTAAGTACCCTCAACACCCTGAGAATCTTCACCACTGAGATAGTACTCGACCTACAATGCAATAGTGCAATTCAGTTAGTGACCCTCACTGTATTTTAATTAAAGCTTTCAAAAAACATTCACTTGTATGATTAATTCTTTTTTTTTTTTTTTTTAAGAACACTGCTAAAAATGTGCAATGTGCTTCTATTAATACCCATTAAGTACATGAAGTAAGGTGTAATCTGCATGTGTTTGATTCATTTGAAAGAAACGGCTCACATGTTTGTACACATTGTAAAATGTGCAAAAAGGCTGTTGGTCATCAGCTAATAATGCACATGCGAAAACAGTAACTGATCTTATTTATTTATTTATTGCAATTTATATTAAAGTTATGTTCCTTAGACAAACATATCCTTGTAAAAGCAATAAAATGATGGGTAATGTATTTTAAAAACTGAAACAACATCAAATATTATTGAACTTACTCCATGCCCATGGACAAGAGTGAAACACCCACAACAATGAGATCCAAAATGTTGAAGGAGTTTCGGCAGAAAGAGCCAGTATGCAGGAACGCTCCATAAACCGTCATCTAAAAATACACAGGTCAGTGCTGAATTAAATGTCAGCCAAACCACAAATCTGAAAGTAACATCAAGTTGACAAGCACATTACCTTTAGCACAATTTCAATAGTGAAGACAGTCGTAAAGACAATATCGGCATAAGCCAAGACCTGTGAAATGAATTAATTAATGTAAATCTTTATGAACGAATAGTTCAGTAAACACAATCCAATAATCTAAGTTTCTGGTACTTTGTTTCGGAATGAATGGGGGTCAATGGGGTCTTCAGCAGCCAGGGAGATACTGCTGAGGAGGATGAAGAGGAGGATGATGTTGGTGAAGGTCGTGTGGTTTATGATCCTGTGGCAAAGCTTCCGGAACCTAACAAACAGCATCAGTAAATCATTTTAACGCCATGTGTAGGCACAATTAAAGTCTAGTTCTAACTGTTTTAGTGGTCTGCGTGGTATTATGAATCAGCCTCACTTGTTCTGTGGGCCAAAGATGAAAAAGGAGCTGGCCTCGGGCATGGGCACCACTGTCTCCTTCAGCTGTAGGTCAGCCATGGGTCTTGGCCTGGGGCTGATCGGGATCTCTGGTTCCTCTTCCTCATCATCACCTGAGCAGCAGAGAAGGATTACAGCATGGTCTACTCAAAAACATTGTGCTTATTTGTGATCTACTTGTGGGAGATAAAATAGATTTATTTGGATTAGCATTGATCATGAAGCCATTGATGCTGTGAAGCTAATTTAATTTTGCACAGCTCGAAAATCAAATGAAAATAGCCAGGCCTGTGGTTTGAAATGTGCTCCATAAATGAGCTTGGAGGCTGGAGCTAATAATACATTTTCCTTATAATAGATCAGCTATCTTTGAACTTCATCCATTACATGTTTAGAGATGCACTGTGAGGTCTGAGCCAGCATTTTCTGAAGTGCAGAGCTCTCAAATGATATATAAAGTCTGTTTTAAAGTCTTTCCACCTTACCTGGAAAGTCTGCAGGAGGGAAGGGGTCTTTCACTTCATTCACATTTGATTCAAACTCATCTATCTTCAGCTAGAGACAAAAACATGAAACTTGTTTATTTAGCAGACAGTAAGAGCCTAGCATCAGCGTCTAAAATTTGATCTGACTGATTTGGTGAATCATCCTAATCTAGAAAGACAACCAGTAAAGCATTGCAGTAAGTTTATATAAAACAAGCACAATGAGCTCTTTTGTGTCAGATGTACCTTTGCTGTGGTGGGCATTCCCTCAGCTTTTGACCTGGACTCCATTAGTCTCTTAGCCATCTGGGCCTTTTCCTCCTCACTTTTCTCTGGCAATGTTCTTATTTGAATAAATAAGACAAAATGTTTAGTAATATATAGATGTATATTACGTATATATATTACACTCTTATGCTAACCAAGGCTGAATGTATTTAATCAAAAATCAGATAAAAACAGTAATATTGTGAATATTTTAATATTTGTGCATTTGATGGCAAAGCTGAATTGTCAGCAGTTATTCTTGTAATTATTCTAGATTTCAGTGTCACATAATCCTTCAGAAATAATTCTAATATGCTGATTTGATACTTCAGAAACATTTTTCTGATTATTAATGTTCAAAATAATTTTATTTAATTTGTGAAAACTGCAGCATTTTCAGTTTAAATGCACAGCATTTATTTAAAATGGAAACATTTGCTACATTACAGATATGACTTTTGTTCAGTTTAATGCATCCTTGATGAAATAAAAGTATTAATTAATTGTTCTTTTACCTCATGAGTTTCCTTCGGGCTTTCTCCTCAGCTTTCTCTTTCTGAGCTGCTGTCAGGCTCTCAGCCTCGGCTAGATTGTCCACAGCGATGGCCAAGAACACATTCAAGAGAACGACTATTTAGCAGCTTGCTGAGGAAAAGTCCAAACAAACTTATCCTAACAACGCAACATTACCGGTTGTGAAATACTTAGCACTTAGCAGCTGAAACGATTGCAAATGTTTTATTTTAAATTGGGTGCTTTGCTATATTCTTTTAAACACAATGAATTCCCGATTTATCATCCCAAATCAGTTCTGACAAATTCATAACATGGACATGAAAATAATAGCATGTGTCTATTAATAATAAATGCTTCAAAAGGATACAGTTACCACAGACATACAGAATTACGAAATAAATGCTGACGAGAATTCCTGGGGATTGAGGTCCACCGTGAGCCATGATTCCATTGAACATAATCGAGTCCCACTCTTCTCCAGTTAGGACCTGAAAACGAAGCCCAATCTCACATAAACAACTTTTGTAATAAGAGCAGAGTTTTATTAAAACTGCAGCTGAAGTACCTGGAAAACACTGATAAGGGCCTGTGGGAAGTTGTCAAAGTTACTTCGCTGAATCACTCTGTCAGGGAAGTTGAATTTCCCACCAAACACCTGCATGCCCAGGAGGGCGAAGATGACAATGAAGAGGAAGAGGAGTAGGAGCAGGGAGGCGATGGATTTCACTGAGTTGAGTAGAGATGCCACTAAGTTATTAAGTGATGTCCAGTACCTAAGGACCAATGAGAGAAAATGATCAAAGAAACACGAATAAAATAAAATACAAATATTTATTTAAAAAATAAATGCATATTTTAGAACATAAAATCATGTGCATAATTAAAGCAGTTGTACTAATAAGGTACTCATTAGTTCAGAGTAAAGGTTGTTGCATGAAAATAAGGATGTTAAGACGGTGGTAAGATTTGCAAAGTATGTCACAAATAATCAGCATATTTGGAAATTTATAATAACTGATGGTTTAAATAAATGAACATACCTGGTGAGCTTAAATAATCGCAGGAGTCGTATGCATCTCATGACAGAGATCCCCAGTGGTGTCATGATGTTTGATGCGACCAAGATGATCTCCAGTATTCCGATCGTGACCACAAAGCAATCAAATCGGTTGAAGATGGACATGAAGTAGGCTCTCAGACCAAATGCATACATCTTCATAACCATCTCAATCGTGAAACAGGCGAGCAGAATTACATTGGCAGTGTCTGCAAACAGAACCAAGACTCATCAACTTTGACCAAAATAAATATATAGTAAAATCACTAGAATTACTGAATGATTCTACTGTATTTTAAAATTCCCCAAAATACTAAAGAGGAGCATTGTATTGCTTCATATATTTTAATGTATTATTTAATGTAATGTATTGCTTAATGGAACGTACCTTGAAAATTTGTTAACCCCTCAGTCTGGTTATGATGCTCCATTGCAATGACCAGAGTGTTGAATAACACAACAAAGAGAACCCACCAGTTGAAGAATTTAGATTTTACCCAACCGTGACACTTTCTCCGTAAAACAATGTTCCAGCGGCGTGCGAGACGGCTGTGAATTACACAGTAAATAAAGAATCAGTCATTGGTTAAATCATGATGTTTATTTTTGCTCTTGATTGCACACTCACTAGAAATAGATCACCCTGTTGATCCCCTCCATCTGGTAAAAACTGTCTGTCTCTGAATCAGTGTCCTTTCTAAGAAGAAGAAGTGCTGGAGAGTAAATCATAGTGAGAAATCTTAGAGATGCAGTTCCTGCGCTTTTTTTGAATGATCGATAGAATAACATAACACAACAGACTGTAATAGCACCATTACCCTCAGAATCTCCATCCATCACTTCAGCATGAGTGATCCACTCCATGTAACCTTCCAGATCCTCATCCATTTGTTGTCGCTCTCGTAGCTTTTGGTACTCTCCCCGTGACCGTGACTTCTCTCTTTCCTTAGTAAACTCGCTGCACAAAAAAACTTGTCTCAGTCAGTCATGCCACTTAATCATGTAGTTAAGTTTGCTGAAATGGCTTCCTGGTCATGTGATACTCTTATATTCTTATGTCTTGTTAGTTAAGGTGATCAAGATAACTGAATACATAAAACATTCAGTAAACTCGTTCAGTCAGAGTGTATTTGGTTGGAATAATAATAGAGTTAGTATTACAACAAAAACATAGCTAGAGCTAATACCCGCTCAGTACTCCAAGGACAAGATTGAGGATGAAGAAGGAGCCCACGAGTATCAGAGTCAGGAAGTAGATCCAGGGCCAGTCATTCCCCATGGCATCATTAATCTGAAAGATAAAACCATCACTAGATTCTGATAAACATTACACAGATGTGTTCGAAAAAAAACTTACAAAGCATTCTGTGCATTATTTGTGTGGATTTCTGGTAGATGGAAAAAAGGTCTAGAGATGCCATTTAAAAATAAATTAACTTCTTTCAACGATTTTGTGTCAAGATCGGGGAAACAGGGTATCAAGTTAATTAAACTTTGACTTCATTTGAAATAATTTTGTTGATTGGAGCAAAAACAGACAAAACAACCGGAAATATTGTGTCTAAAATGTACTTTATTCACTATTTTATTTTTTTGTCTATTAAACTGTTGTGTAAAACTAATATCAGACTTGTTATTTTGCTGTTGACCTGGGGACCTGTTTCCAGAACGACGATGTAAATCGCTGATTAACCACCATAGTACGATGCATGTATGTTTTGGAAAAGAACTAGCTAGTCACGACTGTTTCCCGAACACAGTCGCATCTCCATTGTTTGAACCACGTTACTTCAACTGTTAATGACGTCACACGCATGTGGTGGAGGAATAACTTATGCTATTTTACTGATTAGAGATCTCCAAGATGCTGCTGTATTGAACATGACACATATTGACTAATTTACTATTTTTTGTTCACTGTCATTATGGTTTATTTAATCATCGCGGGTTCCCTCTTACGTCATACTCCGGGGTTCCCTTAGCCATGTGTGCACATGGACGTGCAAAAATACATAATTAAAACACATTTTATATTTAGATAGGATGTAAGATAAAGATAGAAATGCATGTTAGTTTGCTTCTTGTGCTCAAGAGCATATTTACCAAAGCATATATATCTTACTAACAGGAAACTATGCTTCTAACCACAGGTCCAAAGCTGTAGTTTGTAACGTTGTAACGTTTGTAACGTTGACTGCGAATGTTCGTTTGAACTATGCTTTTGGGAACTTGAGACCATAGTAGGCTAATCATGCTTTTGGGAAATGGACCCCTGAATATCACCATAATTTAATTGCATTATAATAGCCAATTTTGACTGTTAATTTTATAGTGTCCCATCAGTAATTTTTTACTTTAGTATATTATTGCCTGTTCATATAAACTCCACAAAAAGAGTAAACAGGATTATCATGTCAATAAGTAATTACCCAGTAGAGCACATCAGTCCAGCTCTCTGTGGTGATACACTGAAAGACTGTGAGCATGGCAAAGCCAAAGTTGTCAAAATGGGTGATGCCAAAGTTGGGACCAGGCCAACCTGCCCGACATTCAGTGCCATTAATGGTGCAGCGGCGCCCGTGTCCAGCCTGAGCACAAGGCGATGGCTTCTCATTCTCCCTGATGGCAATTATATCTGAAACAGAGGTTGAACAGTACTGCCATTGATTTGTCAATTATTACAACAAGCTATGTTCTTTTTCATATCCAAAACTTGTTTTCAATTATGTGATATGTTTGAAGATTTGCAGAGTCCAAATAATAACACTCACTAGTGCCCTGGTAGTAACATGTCTTGTGCATTTTACACTTGAACAGCTCCAAACCCATAATGGCATAAATGGTGACCATGAAGAAGACCAGCAAAGCAATGTGGAAGAGGGGCAACATTGACTTCAGAATAGAGCTCATTACCACCTGGAGACCTGGATGTCAACAAACACGATTTTAACACACCAGATTTTTTAACGTTTAACAAACATATATGATTATATAGTAACCCTTAAAAAGTCTTACTGGGAACTCCTGATACAAGACGCAGTGGTCGCAAGACTCTAAATGCTCTAAGAGCCTTCATATCAAACCCTCCTCCTTTCTCTTTGGGAACTCCTGCTATTGTGTCGATGGTGTCCACAACAAGTGTGAAGAGCCTGCAGAGGCAATTTAATATGAGTATTATTGAAAACAATAAATTAAATGTCATTTTTTGTTGTATTATTATTACCCCGATCTTTACAGAAAAAAAAAGGACAGTTTTGGGAATCATTTCTGGGGAAAACTGTGTTTCTGAGCATACTAAGTGTGATCTTACCCCATGAACACAATGACAAAGTCTAATATGTTCCAACAATTTCGTAAATAGGCTCCTTCATGGAACAAAAGCCCGTATGCTATTATCTTTAGGAAGCACTCCAGAGTGAAAATGACCAGGAAGATGTACTCCAGACTCTCCTGCAAGTAAACATACAATGTTAAAGGTCATTTACAACCTAGAAGACATTTTCTTGAACTTTCTTGTAGTTTCAATATTCTTTATATCTTAGAGGGGGTTTTAGCATGTTCAACACACTGTCATCTGCATCGCATCGATCATTTGCTCTAAAAAAAAAGCATGCCACTGAAACCTGAACTATTGTGCAACATTTTGCCAAACCAAACATCTGTCCTCAATGTGCAGTGAGGAGCTAATCAGTATGTTTACACACAGCCTCTCATTCTACATGGACAGGTCATATCAGCCTAATCCTGACCACGTCTACTGAGATCTACTCTCAGCTCCCGTTTCATGACTTAGTATCCGAGGAATGGACGGCCCACCGGCGTAAGTCACTGTAACCTCAGGGGAGTAAATAAGTGAGTGGGGCTCAGATTTGTGCCATCTGAAATGTAATAACACTCTATGTACTAAGAAAGGAGAATATGACTGCACACGCTAGTGGAAAGAGTGTGTGTGACCTACATACCGTCAAAGCTTGAATTATGAAATAAGCTTGTGTAAAGAGGATTTATCATTACTTTTAAGTGTTTAAAACAAAAAACACATAGGAAATAGAGCAAAACAGTTCTGTGTCCACATGGGGTAAATGATCTCATCATTGTGCAATAAGTGGACCCTCAATGTGGGACAGAACAGTCATGTCAATAGAATGTATGTTAATTTCTCATTAGATGCGTCATGAAAATCCCCTTCTGAGATTTGAGTGTATTTATAAACGCCACACTTGAACCTTTTAGACATGCACATCTCAAATCATAGAGTAAATATAAAACTCGTCATCACACAAAACAACACCTGCTAGCATGGTATATTTTTAGTTTGTAAAACAGGTTCTAAATTGCATTCTAGGTACATAATTCCATAATTCTATCTAACTTGAACTTATGCAAATCACAAATTTGTCCTGTGCAACTGCCAACTGGGCGAGAACATTAGCGCACATGTATCAGTTTCAAAACATCTACGCCCCCCTTTTAACCAAAGGGCCAAAGACCTGAGTAGGCAAAAATCTGAAAAACACTTTATCTTGGACATGTTTAAGTAGCTCAGATTCTCTGGCAACACGCCATGAGGTGTGTCAAAGACCTTCAGTAGCAAATATTTCCTAAATTAGCTGATGCATAACTTCAAATTACCTGTAATCAGAGGTTATTCATTTAACATGTATGTTCTCCTAAGGGAACTTCTCACCAATGTTAAGTTGGTGTTGTTGGTGTCCTCTTCGGGCATAGGCAGAAACACAGCCAGAGCTACACAGTTAGCGAAGATAGTTAGCAGGATGATGATTTCAAAGGGTCTGATGGAGTCTGCTCAGGAAAACAATGAGTAGACATGGCAAAAACAACAAGGTAATCATGTTTCACATTCAAGTTGGGGATGGATATGAGTATGCATGGCATCAATAAGATTTAAACAAAAATTAACAGTCACCCATAGCCAAATACATGTAAAACTGACTGGATTTTGGGAAGTTATTTGGTAATGTATTAATGTTATCGAGTAAACATGGTTTTTACCTCAGAGTAAACATTTATAACATATATAAAAAAATATATGATTTCATGATTAATAAGAAATATTATATTCATCATTTAGTGCAGTTACAGTTTAAACTACATGACTCACAGTCTCCAGTAAAATATTTGTGAATTTCTGCCACTAGAGGGTGGAATCAGAATTTCCCTGCCAGCTCAGCATCATGTCCACTAGTGATCCCACACAACAGCTGTACACAGCCAGAATACCATTAAACTGTATAAATACACCTATGCAGAAAAGAGCTCCAAAATTACAGCTAAAGCACTTCTACTTTAAAATCTTCAATTCACATTTATATATATGTGTGTGTGTGTGTGTGTGTGTGTCTTATTTAATGAACTAATCAGGAACTGCATGTTTCACTTTGTAAAGCAAATGTTTACTGTATATGTCAGTTCTGTCTCCAAGGGTGGTCTCAAAGAGAAAATTAAGAACCCATTTCCAACTTTTTCTGAATTGCAACAGAGTTGATTGTTGTTCTTGCTGGGAATTTAGGAATTTATATTTATAAAAGAATCTTGCAAATATCTGTACATGTATTTACATATACAAAATTCTCAATCTAAACCCTATTACACAGAAACAAACAAACAAAAAAACTGTAATCAATTAACACTAGTTTAAAGTCTTATTAATAGTGTATTTGCTGACTGGCTGTAAATAGGATGGGGTTCATCCTTATCATCCTCCATCTAAAGACCTGATCCAACTGCTTCCAATTGACCATGGTGAGGCTGACACATAACAAAAGCTTAACACCTTCAGTTCACAACTGAGACACAGATTTCAGCACCTTACGACACACTAAACCTGGGGATTATGAAAAACAACTGACCTTTTTATTTCCGCCACCTCACAGATAAAGATATCTATCATGGAGGAAATATCTCAGTCTTTTTCCTGACCAATCAGAGTTATGATTGCATGCTTTTTCTGGCATGCATGCTAAACCAGCTCTCTGGGGTTTGGATGCCCTTCTAAAGCATGCCCATCTCAATTATGCTTCAAAACTAAACAAACATCAAACCACAGTCCAAAACAATGGAAACTGAAACGGATGTAAGTTTGAAGGATACTTCCATTCCACAATGTTTATGCAAGTCTTCCGGAAAGGGTTTTTGAGCGTGAAGAAGAACAGGGATCTTGGCGGTCGAGGGTTTCCTCCTGTGGCCTGCAGTTTCTTGAGTTTCTCCCTTTGCTTTCTCTTCAGTTCTTCTTCATTCATGATGAACGAGGCCAAAGCTGCTACTCCACCACCACCACCGCCGCCGCCCGACTCCATTTTGAATCTCTCAAAAGTAAAGTCTTCTCAAGTCCCCGCAAAAAAAAAAAAAAACACAACCTGAAAGGTTTAGCAAAATCCTTGGTCTTCTTAAGTCCAGGTCAGATCTTTAGTATGGTCCTAGGCTTCATCCACCATCTCGCCCTCTCTGAGAAGGCACAGTGTACCTTCTTGGCCCTGGCCCCTGCTGCAAACCTACACCAGACAAGCAAGCATTGGAGGGGTAGGGAGCATTTAGGCGCAGCTGGCCCCTTCTGAGGGATATATATAGACAGGCAGTCAGTGTCCATTCTTGGGGGTGTGGAGGCAGGTGGAGGAGGGGATGGGCGGCCTTGGGGTACAGCAGATGAAGAAAGAGAATGACTAAGGTTCTGTAAGAGAAATTCAGCTGCTTATACAACACCACAGATGACATAAGCCATTAAAAAGAAGAAATAGTTAAGAATAGGATACACAAGGTGGCATTATACCAGGCTTTTCCCTAGTTGATTAACTGAACAAAACAGCACAAGTGAATTTTTTCAAGAAAAAGGCAGTGCAAAGAAAGTTGGCAACATTCTTTATATATTTAATATTTTAGTGCATTTTCACATAAGCAATAATATTTCAGCCATAAAACAGCTGCCAGTTGTTGGATACATATGGAAAAATGATTATAGCAGCAAATACGGTAGTCAAGCAAAGTCCTTTAAATTCCTTCACATTTTCAGGTGCAAAATAAATATTTCCGGATCTCTGTGAATCAGAAAATTCAAGAAAACTGTCAAGCATATTAGAGGAAGCTTATTTAAAAGTGCTGATCACATAAAGCCACTTTTTTCCTTCATTATTATGATTATATACATTTATTGTATATATTGATTGAATCGCATCCTAAATAAGTTTTTTGTTTGCATAACATATGAGTACTGTGTATACTTATTATTACTATATAAATACACACACGTGCAGTATATATTTTGAAAATATTTACTTGTATATACAATTATATTCTGTTTTATATAATATATATATTTAATATATAAACTTAACTTATTTTTCTTAAATATATGCATGCACGTGTTTGCATTTATATATATATATATATACATACATAAATATACACAGTATACATTCATACATTATGTAAACAAAAACTTTTAATCATGATTAATCATTTGACAGCATTAATTTATTTATATTTGTTCATTATAATATGCTTGTGACATGAGACATCCTGAAAGGTATTATCAGCTTGCAAATAAAAGAATAAATAAATAAATAGGAACCATTAAATATATTTTTTGGTAATTCAAAGTGAAACTACAACAGTGCAATGATATTTTACACATTCATTAAAGCATCTATATTTTTATACTTGTCCACATCAGTACTTCCAGATCACACAGCATACATCCATGTAATCTCATCCTTTGCAATGCTATCTCAAAGAAAAGTAGTCACAGCACTGATATTTTCAAGTTATTGTGTGAAAAATGCAAAGGTGACCGCAGGTGTGAGACCAGCTGGAGCTGGCTGATTCTCTTAACTTATGTCTATGTTAACAGCAAGCAACTAAACAAGTTGCATTACGTTTTCACAGTTTCAGATTGAAAGCTGGAATCAACCAAGTCAGTCTTGATAAGATTATAATACTAATGATAACGCAGGCCCACTGATAAAACATAAGCTGAAACTATAAGACCACCATGCAAGCTGTCTCAGTCAGTGGTGCCCGTTAGACTTTTTCAAGCTGGAGTCCATCTGAGGGCTTAGCTGAGCAGCTTGTGGCGGTCAAACACAGTCTTGCGCTGCTCCTGGACCTGTTTCTTCCAGCGCTGCTGGGCCCCCTCTACCCTCTCCAGGACAGTGTTCCCACGACCTTGTGAGACATCCACACGGGGCCTCACATCCTGTAGGGGGAGACAAAGCACAAAATTAATCCCTAAACCCAATTTAAGCAAATTAGCTACAAAAGTGATTTAAATAAATGTATGCTTCTTTGTCCCAAGCCTGCTATCAAACACGTACACAAATCTAAGAAAATTATACACTTTTAGTCATATAAGATAATAATAAAAAATGTTTCTTGAGAATGTCATGATTTCTGAAGGATCATGTGACACTGAAGACTGGTGTAATGACTACTGAGATTCAATTACATTTTAAAATATTTAGAAATAATAAAAACTGTTATTTTAAACTGTAATAATACTTCACAATATTATTTTTTTTTATTAAATACATGTATCATTGGTAAACATATTTTCAAAAAACCTTAATAATGTTTATTATTCCAGTCATTCTCCATGTATAAATGTACTATTACGATATAAATGAACTATTCCTGTCATAAACAATAATATAATATAATAATATAAAAGTATGTTATGTTTTACTTGTATGGAAAGATTTTAAACTTATATGCACAAACCTCAGAATCCTCCTCGTTCTGCAGTGGCATAATGTACGGATCATGTTTGCGGATTAGAGGATCAACTAGAAGTAGAAACAGCATGTACAGCAGAAGAGCTCCAACCACTGACAAGTAGATTATAATGGTCACCTGGGAAACACATAGAAATATTAATACTCCTCATCTTCACTTAAAGTTGACAACCAGATTACAAAGGCATAGAAATAGACTATAATAAACATTTCTAATTCAAAACAGGATTTATTGATTACTGGAAGTTGCACAATACCTTAATGGTGTTGCTGCTTCGTTCTTCATACTTGCACTCACAGAGAAGACAGTAGGCCTCCACATCATGGCCAGGCACTGGCATGGGCTCCACCACATGCAGACAATTACTACAAGCCAATTCATAAACACTTCATTTTCAGACAGCCGAAAATAGTTTACGTATTTATGGATCTATATATAATAACTTTTACAGACAATGTAGGTCTGTTTGGACAGTAGCTTGTCTCACCAGTCTTTCTGGGACACATTCTTTTTGTAGATATGTCCACTGATGTTTCTGTAAGGTGGACAGATGCACTTGCAACGCACATCTTCATAACTCTGTGTAGGCAACATTTTTAGAAAGTGATTTATTGATCATTTTATAGAACGAATTTTTACATAAGTGGGGCACATCTGGTAAAATATGGAGTGCACATATGAACATATGACAGGGAGAAATTGTACCTTGTCTGCATATGCGAGTGAAATCATATCTATAAAAACAAGAAACACCAGAAAGGCAGCTGCTATGCGGAGATTTCGAGCGATGCTGGACGACATGATGCCTGCACATAAACATAATTTAATTAATCATTTATTGTTTAAGAGAAGGTAATGACTTTTTGTTTATGCATATATAAAAAATAAAATCAAAGCAAACAAGGCATCGGTTAAAATGCGTATTTGTGTAGGATCTAAACAAAACGTTCAATTAAGCAGTTTAGGCCTTTTCCACTCTCTGTTGTGGATTTTTAGAGAGAGGAAAAATAAACGTGAAAAGTCAAATGTTTACGCTAAACTGTACCTGCAAATGTTAAATTAAATGTATAAACGCACCTGCAGTATTTATAAACGCCCACCAAACATATGTTGACTTTCTCCGGAAGTTCTGGAGTATTTCTGTGTCACGTGATGATGGATGAACTCTTCGCCCCGCCTTCACAAATGGCGAAAGGCAAATTAAAAGCGTTATTTATTTATTTTTTTAACAAAATGTATAATCTGTAATGCCCCCGATTTAAATTATTAAACAAAAGCCTCATGTATAAAAAATAACACACATCGACTTTCTGTTCCGAGTACATACAAATAAGTCTCTTCAGATTTTGTAAACTATCACAAAGGAAATAAAAGGGCGGCCGGGGAGCTAAAATAACTGAGAATGCATGTAACATTTGTTAAGTCGATGTATTTAAGAAGCATGAATCTGATTTTTCCTCCAAAATCTCTCATACGTTTTGTTAAAAACACCAAAGAACAGTTGACGATTTAAATACTCCGTCTCTATTGGATGGTCAAACCGTCACTCATACTGTCGCACGTCCAATCAACTATCGCTTTCTCAATTCTATAATTTTGGCGGCGGTCGGAAGATGGCGGAAAATTTGAAAGGTAAGAATATATCGCTTTAATCGTTCAGAAACAACGGTTTACACGCAATATGTCTGATGTATTATTCGAGGTTTTAGTTAAATGGTGTCTTCTCAAAGATACTCCGGAATTAAACACTTCGTTTTGAAAGAATCTTTGCTGCAAGTTGTTGATACAAATTCACATTAGGTCGATGTTATGGCTAAGCTACGTTACAGCGCGTTCATGCAACACATTCGAACAAGCTCATTGTGAACTCGCTCTCTTTCTTTTGCATCAACGTCTTTGTAAAGTTGTAACGTTTCAGCGTAACCCACGGTCCAAAGGGGTACACACTCTTGTACGTTAAAGTAATCTCAAGTGTTTGGCTTTTAGGAGTTTTACGTTCTCTTGAGGAATATGATCTACTCAACATTTTGGTCACTGGATCTCTTTAACTGCGCTCAAGTCAGCCGCGTTTTGAATAACACGATCAAGCCAGCAGCACTTTTTTTGGATTGCGCGTGTACTCGTGCACTTACGGTACGGGTGCTGCGAGCAGTCAAAATGTAACTTAAAAAAGCTGTTGTATCTGCGCGCGTGTGTGTGTGTGTGTGTGTATAAAGTAAAAAGCTTTCCTTTACAGATTTGGTCATTTTTACAAAATATTTATGTGACATTAATATTTGTTCAATGTGATCCTGACTATCAATTAAATCACCCCAAACATTCTTGCACTTCATAAAATCATTTTCTTTATAGGTTAGCTCATTATTTCAATTAATCTGTATCCAGGGTGAGCCAGATTATTATTGTAATTATTTTCAAGATCTTTTACTGTATACTTTTGGAGAAAACTAACAGCAAAATCCTGTCAAATAGCAAATGGGTTCTAGCACTTTTATTATTTTTGTATATTCAAACTCTCAAAAAAATCTTTCTTTATAGATTAGCTCATTGTGTCAATTGATTTGTATTAACAGTGACTCTGACTATCATCATCTTCGTTTTCAAAGTATTTTACTGTATAGTTAAAAAAAAAACCAACTAAAAATCAAAATGATCCAAAACAACACAATGCATCTAGCTCTTACACTGTCATATTTTCCAACAATCATAAAACATTTCCATTTACAGGCTACCTCACTCATTGAAATGATCTGCATTAAGAGTGACCCTGACTGTCACTGTACTTATTTTCAATGCCTTTTACTGTATAATTTTGGAGAAAATCAAAATGTGTCCATGGCACATATTATTTCTTTACATTCAAACAAAAAAGTTTCCCTTTATAGGTTATCTCATTCTGTAAATTAATCTGTATTCAGAGTGAGCCTGACTATCAGTGTATTAATTATCAAGTAAAATCATCATTTTATTGTATAGTTTTGAAGAAAACTAAAATCAACAGCAAAATGCGTCTTTGCACTTGTGTCCCATTTTCCAACACTCATAAGTGTCCCTTGATAGGTTGGCTCATTATTTTAATTGAGCTATATTCACAGTGGCCCTGATTTTCACTGTATTAATTTTTAAAGGCATGTTACTGTATATTTTGAGAAAATTTTTACTTAATTTGTCTTTCAAAAATTATTAAAATTATTTCAACAAAATAAGAAAAACTTTAAACGCATTTATCCAGCTCTCAATGCATTTTGTTTCCTTCTGGAGCATCTGTAAATGTTTGAACTTTTTTTTTTTTATTATTATTAGTTGTGTTTGAGTCCCTAAACTGTCTTCAGTGTGAAAAGATGGAACTCAAATGTCATACAGCCACTGTTGGAAAGGCTTAAAATATTCTAAAGATGCTGAAAAACTGAAGAAACTGCAGGAGCTGGAGGATTTCTCTGAAGAGCAGTGTTTAGTTTAACTGTTCAGAACAGCCACCACAAAACAAAATAGCTCATCCAGGTAACCACACACAGTATTAAGAACCAAGGGTTCCAAAACTTTTGATGGGGGTTATTTTAATTATTTATTATTTTTAATTTTTTAAATCTTGTGGACTATATGTAAACATCTTTTGTGTAAAATATATTACTAAGGACAGTATAAATGAGTGAAAATAAATACAGCATGAATGCACTTTAATTTTTTGGAGTAAATTATGCAGTAAAATCAGTTGAAAAGTGGTTCACTCTGAACAGGAGTCAATTGAAGGAATGAGCAAACCTGTAAAAGAAATGTTTTTATGAATGTTTGGAAACAGGGTGTGGTGTAAGTTAGAATGCGCTTTTACACTTGGCTTGAATTTGCCTTTAATTTTCCTTAAAATATACAGTAACATGCCTTGAAAATTAATACAGTGATAGCCAGGGCCATTCTGAATATAGATCAATTAAAATATGAGCTAACCTATAAAGGAATGTTTTTGTTAGTGTTTGGATGTACAGAAATATTTAAAATGCTAGGACACATTTTGTTGTTTTGGGTGAATTTGTTTTTAGCTTTCTCCAAAACTATACAGTAAAATATCTTGAAAATGCATACACTGATAGTCAGAAAATGACTTTATGAAGTGCAAGAATGTTTGGGGTGATTTTGCCTTTAATTGATAGTCAGGATCACATTGAACAAATATTAATGTCACAAAAATATTTTTTTAAAAATATGAGCAAATGTGTAAAGGAAAGCTTTTTACTTCATACACACACACACACAGAGAGAGAGAGAGAGAGAGAGACAACAGCTTCTTTGAGTTACATTCATTTTGACTGCTCGCAGCACCCGTACCGTAAGTGCACGAGTACACGCGCAATTAAAATAAAAAGCGCGGCTGGCTTGACCGCAGTTCACTTTATCATATAGCACGTGCTTAAAATTGTCCAGCAAAATGTTAATCTAATGCCTATGTCGTTGTTTACCTACTTATCTAAGGTTCACTGAATATCTTGTTCATTGCTTATGACTATTAGTCTTATTTATTAAATGGCTCAAAGGTTAATGAGTTTTTCTGTAAGGGTTTGTGTGTGTGTGTGTGTGTGGGTGTGTTTCAAGCTGCAAAAATGATCAAGTTTAGTGTATATATGTTAATGATACATTGTTTGATATAGGAGCTAATTGTTAATTTCCTAATTTAAATATTAGTTTGTCACTGTAATTTTATGACTTAAAATTTGTTAACCTACTATCTGGAAAATATTTGCAATATTGTAAAATAATAGTCACATTTTAAATAATGGTTTTAGTGTAATTCAGTCTTGATGGTAAATTTGAACTATTATCTTTATTCCCTGCATATTAATAATACCTCTCAAATTCTCTGCAAACCTCTATTTAACTATTTGCAGAAGAGCTGTTTAGTTCTTGATCTAAAGTTTGCACACACGTCTGTCATCCCACATTTTACTTGTGTTTTTCCTGCAATTAACATCTAATTGTATGTTGTAGCTGAAGTTTGTAGGGTGGCATGCATCGCTACTGGAGAGCAGCTGGAGGCGATCTGTCGAGAGCAGGGGGTGAAGTGCGAAGAGCTAGGCATCAACAAGAACAACCTGTGCGATTATGAGGTGGAATATCTCTGTGACTACAAAAAGAAAGTCATCAATGATGGGAAGACACAAATAGTACAGGTGAGCTTAAAAGTCAAGCTCATAAATGTACTCAGCATGTCAAAATGTATTACATGATTGGTAAAATGAGTTTTATCAAAGCACACTGGTTGCATAAACAGCTTAGACTGATCTTACAAGTTAGTCTTCATCTACCTTTTTCGTTTTGTTTCTTGCATCCAAAATGAAAATTTGCTGACAGTTTACTCACCCTCAGATGTGGAGAAATTAAGCATTACTTGTTTACCAGTGGATCCTTTGCAGTGAATGGGTGCCGTCAGAATGAGAGTTCAATCAGCTGACTGGAGTCGTGTGGATTATTGTGATGCTTTTATAATCTGATTGAACTCATTCTGACGGCACCCATTCACTGCAGAGGTTTTTGTTGGTGAGCAAATGGTGTAATGCTACAATTTACCAAATCTATTCTGAGGGAAAAAAACTCTTGTACATCTTGAGAGAGTAAATCATCAGCAATTTCTTTTTTAGATTAAATATAATATACATTCATCTCAATATATAGTTAATTAATTAGGACAATCTATTAGTTTAATATTGCGTATAGTGTAGTATTGGGCACAGTATAATACTGTCATTCCATTTTTTTTTAACTAATCTAAACATCATTTTTGTATAGTATACTTTTTTTTTTCTCTGAGAGTTGGCACTCAAACTTTTATTGTATTATTTACAATGACTAAATGTTATTTGTAAAAAGTTTAGTTTAATTAGTAAAGGTTTAATTTAAACTGGTCAGACTAGCTCAGTCTTAATAATAATGTCTACGTTTGTTACCATCTCTATTACCCCCTTCATAGGAGTTATACTTGGTAAAATGGAAGGGCTACCCCGAATCCAGCAACACATGGGAACCACGGAAGAACCTGAAGTGCATAGATCTTCTCAACCAGTTTTGGGAAGACCTGAATGCAGAGATGCAGAGACAGAAGAAGCGTGCTGCCCCTCGTCGCCTAGACCCCGCCACCGTGTCACAGCTCGTCCAGCGGGCCAAACTCAGACAGATTCTTAAACGCTGGGAGACACACCTCAACAGCCTGGGCACCCACAAGGGCCACATCTATGTCCGGAACCAGGTCGACCTGGAAGGCCCGCCTAAGAACTTCACCTACATAAATGACTATAAAGTGGGTGATGGCATCTTGCTGAATGAGGTATCCGTGGGCTGCGAATGCACGGACTGCCTGGAAGACCCTGTGGAGGGCTGCTGTGCCGGCGCATCGCAGCACAAGTTTGCTTACAATGAGTTAGGTCAGGTCCGCATTCGGCCCGGGTTGCCCATATACGAATGCAACAAGCGCTGCCGTTGCGGGATCGACTGCGCCAACAGAGTGGTGCAGAAGGGAATTCGGTATTCCCTCTGTATTTTTAGGACTGACAATGGAAGGGGATGGGGGGTAAAGACCATGGAGCGCATTCGGAAGAACACCTTCGTTATGGAGTACGTGGGCGAGGTGAGAGGCACTATGAGTTTACTTCTGTAGATCTTTTTTTTTATATATACTGTATATGAAGAGATAATTTGCAAAAACTGATAAACGACACTTTAAATAAAGCTGGTATTGTTCACTTTCAAGGCATCACAAATTCATATTTTACTTCAAAAGCTGACAAGCGACTTGTTTTTGAACACAAGCCTGTAAGTCCTTTTTAGCATTGGATAACTTTGACAAACTTGATGAACTCTTTTTTGAGAGCGTAAAAGGAAAATAAAAACTTTTTCACAGATCCTTGCAAAAGCAGTGCCTTACAATGATGAGGGAAAAGCTCAGTGTATTGCGTGTTATCACATCCAAACAATCTATGATCATAACAACAAAAACGTTTGTCATTGTCAGCAGATTACAAAGATTAAACAAGTGTTTGTTTGCTTTTAACTCCAAAACATGAAATGTGGAGTTTTCTCCTTTTGCAGAGACTACTTTTTGAGTTTTTTTGCTTTATTCAAAATAAAAAACATACTTTCAATGAACTTTAATTTTGTAAATTACCTGGATTTAAGTTATTATTACTTAATCAAAACAACCCAACAACAGTGTGATTGACGTTATTTGGAATGAGCAATAAAATTGATTTCTGAAAAAAAAAAAAATATATATATATATATATATACATTTTTTTTTTTTTTTTTTTTAAAATAAAATCTCAAAATATGTCCTTGCACCC
>JAUCMS010000145.1:10305151-10326077 GCA_032357445.1 Enteromius radiatus | reverse complement strand
CAATAAAATTTATTTATGAAAAAAAAAAATATATATATATATATACATTTTTTTTTTTTTTTTTTTTTCAAATAAACTCTCATAATATGTCATGGCACCCAGTCACTGTAGCTTAGTCAAGTTGATTTTCACATTTAGTGTTCCATTGTGTCAGTTTAAGGTTTTTGTGTTTGGATGAAATACGTTTTGCTTCACTAGTTGATAATGGCATGTCAATCAACTTTTAGGTTTCCTTGCGATTGCCTATTTATCTGTCTTTTCCAGTAGTGAGTCTGGCCTCATGATTGTTAAACCTTCTTTTTATCTTGTTTATTTTGTTTAGATCATTACAACAGAAGAGGCCGAACGCAGAGGTCACATATACGATAAAGAAGGCGCCACCTATCTTTTTGATTTGGATTACGTTGACGACGAGTACACCGTGGATGCTGCTCACCATGGAAACATTTCTCACTTTGTCAATCACAGTGTGAGTGGACTTGAGATCCTTGCATTATCTTGTAAACAACCGACTTGATTGCATTTAAACTGTAGCTTTTCATCTGATGGAAATTTATCGAATATCTTTTTTTTTTTCTCCTCAGTGTGACCCCAACCTCCAGGTATATAATGTGTTCATTGATAACCTGGACGAGCGTTTGCCACGGATAGCGTTCTTTGCCACGCGTGGGATAAAGGCAGGAGAGGAACTCACATTTGACTACAAAATGAAAAGTAAGCTTGGGACTTTATAGAAAAAGAGTATGCACAATGTGTCAAGTCATTTGGGGTCATCATAATTTAGATCAATTGATTGATACACTAACACTACCGATCAAAAGTTTGAGGTTCTTTTTCAAAGAAACTGATACGTGTATTCAGGAAGGATGCATTGAGCACCAAATGAGCAAATTAGAATGATTCCTGAAATATGTGACCCTAAAGACTGCAAAAAATTCAGCTTTGCTATCACATTAATATATTACATTAACAGTATTTTTGTGTTCTATTGAACGGTAGTGTGTCGTTGTAATTTTTCAGTATACGGTATTTTAATTTTTTTCTTTAAGTAAATGGAAGTTTTTGTTTCATTTTTCCGTAGTTGATCCAGTAGATGCAGAGAGCACGAAGATGGATTCTAATTTCAGTCTGACGGGACTCCCAGGCTCTCCTAAAAAGCGCATGCGCGTAGAGTGCAAATGCGGGGTAACAACATGTCGAAAATACCTCTTTTAGAGAAAGACCATGCTAAATAGAAACGGAAAGAAGATCATGTATTCCTATGAATGTTGAAAGCATCTGCAGTTTAGAAACTTTTGGGAGATGTGTTGAAATGCTTCATTGAATTTTAAATATATATTTAAGATTTTGTTTTGTTTTTTTCCCCCAAGATCAGCCTCATTTTTTCCATAGTATTGTTGTCTTCCGTGTTTAAATAGTATATAAAATGTAGCATTACTTTTTCAATTTGTCCGTTAGAAAAGTTGTAAAATGAAAAAAAAAAATATTTTCAATAATTGTTTTAAACCCATATTTTAATTCAGATTAAGCTTTGACTCTATGGATTTTTTTTTGAACATTGAAATTCTTTGCTATATGCTTTATCTCTATGAATATAAGGGATTATCTGTTTACTTTTCCCTACAAACTTTTGTAGTTTTATTTCGTGCCCTGGTTTTTCAGAAATATCTTTATGTCCTTCATTCAATTTTTTTTCTTGACCTAAAATTTCCACCAGGGGGCAAAATATTATTATTAAAGCACAGAATTTCATTAGACTGAAGGAAGTGGACCTACATGAAATGTTGCCTTTTATGAATACAAACTGTTATGTGTGTATATAGTCTAACAAAATATATTCATACTGTCAAACTGATCTTTTAGTGACTGAGCGCTGGATTTAACAAATGCATAAATGAATGCAAGTGCTTAAGTTTGGTTATTATTTCACAGGTCTGACTGCTATTAAGGGCTGTGTTTTCCAAAAGCAATAGCGGTTCAAACATCATTCTACTTGTGCTTACTATGCTTTTGGGAATCACAGCTCAGGTGGTTTTCAGAAGTGGACAATGAAGCTGGAATGTGTGTGAGATGGTATAATTTCTGGATTAAACAATGCTGAGGACTGTTTCACTTAAATTAAATCAATTAACACAATTATATAACTACCGTTCAACCAAATCACTGCATATGTAAATATTTAAAGACTGCCACTTGTTATTTTTATTGGTTTTGCATTAAAAAAAGAAGTCAAGATGCCTTGTCAGAGCTCACATTTATCTCACACTTATGAATGTGCAACAAGCTTCTTGTTTATTAAATTGTATCCTGAGTTCCACTGCTCTGTGAATATAACTGTTTAATGCCAAAGTTGAATTGATTTCACATTTTTCGTTGACATTAACATTAGCAAGCTTGATCATCTTGATGTGAAGAGCTGTACACAAACAAAAGCTGTGAAATAAACACCCGTTTTAATCAGTTAAACTTTTATTTCTACTTTGACACCGACATAATAAAATACATGTGAATATTTCATTTAGCACAGAATGTGTTCACAACCTTGTTTGCGTATTTATTCAGTGAGACGACAAAATAGCAAAATATGTGACTATATCTTTCGTGTCAAGTTTTGGAAGAAGGAAATCAAGGGTCAAAGATTTCTTAAAGGAACGGTTCTGTCCTCTCTGCTTACAATGGTGTTTGGTCACCCGGTAACCTGATGCTGTGACTTCAGCGCAATGCGTGACCTTTTGGGGTTTCAGAGGCTTGGGGCACACGTTTAAAGATCACTGCAAAATGCTATAAACATTTCTGCTAACTGGAAAGAAAGGTAAGCAACTTTAAATGTTTTTTTTTTTAACCCTTTAAGAAGCAGAGATGTAAAATGCCATACTCTTCAAGAATAACGTTTACTCATTTTAAGTTCACAGAATGTGACAAAATGACCACGTACAACACCAAACACACCTTCACAGTGAAATTAAGTGAATAAACAAACGCAAGTGACTTTAAACATTTCTAACTAGATAAATGCTCTGCTTAGTTTGTAGATGTCTACACAGACTAACTCGCTGAGAATAAGCACACCCACAGATTTAACTAAACGTACAACTTTTCTATGTTTTTGAAATCCCCTGCACAGTTTGTCCAGTCTCACCACGTCTTATCACACATAAATCCACATACATGCACCATCAAGTCATACCACTCACAAATGACTTCCATAAAAGAGCCAAATGTAATCTTCAGTAGCTACTGTATGCATATAGAGAGAAACTCGCAAAATAGACGTATTTTGGTATGTATGAATCAATGAGCTGAGCCACATTCCAACGGCCAATCACGTTATGAGGTGCACAGTGATGTCATTCGGCTAAAACACACATTGCTTATTCAAACTATTATTTTTAAAGCACATACAGTTTTGACACTGGCAGTCTGAACTCAACTCCTAACTTTGAGAACACTAACTTTCACTTAGTACCACATAAACACAAACGCCACATCTGTTTGCATGTCAATATTTTTTTTTTGAATTCCTCAAGGCACTGGGGGAAGAGGAAGAAGGTTAGGTCTTAAGGCTTTGCAGAAGAAACAGATGATGGGGAAAAATTAAACTTTCATAGAACTTAGAAGCAGAGGGACAACAGGAATAATCCCACACCCAAAAAAACACTGGGGTCGTGAATCCCAACAGCCAGGCAAATAACAGCACTGAAGAAGGTCATAGAGACCACCAGACAAGTGTCCAGAGAAACCTCAGTTTGATCCTTTGATATTTGAGATAGTTCAGTGCCGGGTCTTGGCAGTGTGTGCTGGGTTTCAGGGTCTTTGCATGTCTGAAATGGAGCAGTTGACGTTTCATCACCCTCAAAAGTTAAATCATCTTCTGCTGAGTTATCAGTTGAAGACTGAAGATCGAAGGCTGTTGGTGAGGTTTCAGAAATGCTGGTCGGCTCTGGCTTTTGTGGTTTGCTTGTTAGATGCTCTGGAGTACACATTGTAATAGTTTGATTATCAAGTTTTGGATCCTCAGGATGGACTAAGGCCAACAGGCTCGGATCCAAGACAAGTTCTTCCTCTTGCTGATGTTGCCTGGTTGCCGACTTATCAGAATCTGGATGGAGGAGTAAACTTTGGGATTCTTTGTCCGGTCTTGTGGGACCTAAATGAGATGGGAACAAACAGGAAGCCTCCAAACCATCGGTTTCCTCATCATCCATCGGGGTACTTTCCACCTCGACTGTCTTGGAGGTATTGACTTGTAACGAAGAGACAAGTTCTACTTTCTGCTCTTGAATTCCTTCCTCCAGGGGGTGCTGTAATCCCACTGATAAACTGAGCTTCTCCACATATTTAGTTGCATTGTTTACCTCCTTTGATGAAGGAGGCTGTTTGGCTTCTTCCAACATATAAAAGCAAGTTCCTGTTTTATCTTCTTCTACATTCCTACTTGGTTCCTCTAACACATCTGCCAATGTGGCATCCTTTTCTGCAACATCTTCCATCTCCATAACATTCTTCATACCTTCTTCCTGGATTTGTGGCATGTCTGGATACCCAGTCAGTGATGATTGGCCTAACTCGAAAGGCACTTGTGCTAACATCTCAGTGTGGAAATCATCCTTCTGTGAATGTAGGGATTGGTCAGGTTTACTGGAATCCTCCGATACATACTTGGTTGTCTCTGGGTAATCATAATTGTGTATGAGGACTGCAGGAAGGGGAAGGGACAAGGAAAGGTCAACATTATAGACTTGTTGCTCAGAGAACTGCTGTGTTGAACGAGACTGGGGGATGGATAGAGTTAACGGCTGAAGTCCAGACTCTTCCGTTTGTGGTAAATTACTGGATGACATTGACTCTAGTGCAAGTAGTTCTCCGAGGGGAGTATCTGAAGTGGACCGAGTACATCCTGATGTGGAGGATGTCCTGGTGGACTCTGGAGAATTGGACAAATTCTTGGCAGTCTGCAACAGAGAAGAAAGTAACAAGGGGGGGGGGGGACTTGGATTCTAAAGAATCAAAAATGTATACTGTAGGAAGTAAACAGATTGTTGTGCATTTATGAATTTGAATTACTAGCAACTAACAAAAAGTGTAAGATGATGGCACAAACTTGAAATTCAATATGCATTGCTGTAATCATTTCTTGATTGCAGGTAGTTGGAGAATCAAGAGAAATTGGATTTGCTAATGCATATTATTATTACTGACACTAGCACTGATTATGAACACAAATTATCTACTGATATTAGTATAAACAGTATTCTATTAATATTTTATACATGCTGTTTTTAATGGAGTATGAGTTCATCTACACTAATAATGTAGGTTAAAAAAAAGATAATTTAATAAATTAACAATTATCTATGAATACATATATAAACAATTTCACTGATTTGTAAAAAGTAATCATTACCTACAATACTAAGTGCGAACAGCAAATGAATTTGTGTTAGCATGAAGTTTTTGCCAGATCTTTCTGGCTCTTTTCCCAGAAGCCTGTGCCAATGAGGGCAGATTAGGCTAATGGAAACACACCCTAAAAGTTCTGAATGTGATTAAAAATTATCAATTACACAAGAAATAAAAGCAACAATGAGAAAAGTGATGTTGAAAATGTTCAGGGAATGCCGTTTAACTATGAATTTGGTCTGCTTACAGTTGTGCAGGGTAAATCTCAGGGTAAACATGCGATGATACAGACACTGTTTACACAAAAAACACAATGTCTACAGCTATTGGTTTTTATTTATATGTATGCACAAATAACTTTGACAGTTGTGTGTGCGTTTACTTCAGTTATACAGGTTTTTTTGCTTTCCTCTCCCTTGCCAAAATGCAAAACGGCCCAAGGAGCCCAATAAAACAGCCCAACCTTTTGCTGAAATTACACAGCAGTTTGTCTCAAGTTGTAAATGTCAGGAACTGTCAAAATAAGATCACACTAAAATTGACTGAATGGTTTATACCTTTGCTTATATAAACATAGCTTCTGCAGGGTTGATCTTGATATCATATATTATGGGTCAGGATGCATGTCTCATGCAACACGATGAATGGGTGAAATTGACAAGTTAGCACTAAGTTAGCAAGTCACATGCACATTACCTAGGTTGATGCCGAAGCTTCAATGAGCTGTTCAGGTAGACAGATGAAAAGAATAACAATATCAACAAATACACATCTTGTTTTTAATAATATACTGGAGCATATGTTACGTTATTGTTGGTTATTAACCAACAACTGTTTGAAATTGTTTAGCTCGTTTACAAAAAGCTATGACATACTGCCAGCATGATATCTAATTAAAATATCTACATTATTAAATATATTTTAAAATCACATTTTTTATATATTTAAAGGCAAGGCACATTTCAACCAAAATGCCAATTCTGTCTTCTTTTACTCACTATCATGTGTGGTCCAAACCTATATGACTTTTTTTTTTTTTGCGTAGAACATTTAAGATTTTGTCTTTACCCACTGAACGTTTGGTTACCAACATTCTTCAGAATATAGAAAGCCATACAGTCTTGTAGCAACATGACTAATAGACCACACAAAAGTACAAATTCTAAGGCCTCTGGTAAAGTAATAAGTGTCTTATCAATTTATTGTAAATGGTTGACCACAGATCAGTAACAGAGAGAGTGATACTACTGTTATAAATACCAGGTTCAGTTACTTAAAACAGCTGCAAATAGACAAGCAAGTGGTTATCTGGACAGTGAAATGTTGGTGGGAATTTAACATGCAAATATTATTGTGCGAGTATGCAGGTATTAGAAGAATTTCAGCGAATATTAAATAGAAAATAGGCAATCAATGAGTTAAAAGTTTAATTTTATATCTAGATTCATGAGTTATCTTTAGCCCGGGCTGCTTGGAAAAACACTACAGATCTGCATTTGCTGCAATAGTGACAGACAGGAATCCTGGGTATAAGAATAAACTGAAACAAATGGAAAAGTTGGTTACACCGCACTTGAAAACCGTCATCTGGCAAAGGTTAGGGTAAAGAGGGGAAAACAAACCTTTGTTTAAAAGTTTTGGTGTGTTCACAATACACTGTATCTTTTTCCACCTGCTATCCCAGCAGCACTTAAAAATGGTGATTACAAACCTCACTCACCTCGATGTCGATCTCTGGCTGAACTATAACCGGCTGTGCAAAGGGCGCTTGGTTTTCCACTGCTTCACACATTGTGCCGCTAAGATCTGCTTAAAAAAATAACAGAGAAACCTGAAACATAAAACGACTAACCTGACAAATGTTTCTTATATTTAACCTGAGATAAGTAAGCTATTGGATGTGATTGAACACATACCATCTCCTCCGTCATTAGAGTCATCATAACCAATGTCAGCTCTAAAAAGAAGACACACACATACACACACCAGAACAATCACTCTTCAGCAGCACACATCAATAAAGTGTGTTAATAAATGAAAAGCATAGATATAAGTATAGATATAATCTGTATAACGAATCATTATTAATAAAAAACTAGTAGTTGCTCGTGAGTGACAGAATATTTCTGCCAAGAATGTTCACCCTCATGCCTGAATGCGGTTACCAACATTCTTCAATATAACGTCTATATATTAAGTTAAGTTTAAAGTTTGGAACAATATGAAGAAGAGTAAATAATGACAGTGAACTATTATAAACTACAAGTATAATCCATCGGCCAGAGGTATACATATACATTTCACTAAATGGAAAATAACCGTGAACTCTGTGACATTTGTTATTATGGTAATACCTGACCGCCTCCAGAGCTTGAGATGCTTTTTTAAGAGCTGTGGGTGATACTGTCTAACCCACTCACCCTTAGACTACATGATAGATCCTATGACGGGATAAGGTCCTGTCCATGCATTACACATGCCTTCCTGCATATATCACGAAAGGGTTTGATGAGCACGATAGTCAGATGCTCCGGTCATATGAGTCTTTGCACAACCTTTTCCCTTTCATTAAGAAGAAGTAGTTACATACATATTCCGAGTATTTTTGTGCGCGATGCAGTTTCTATTGGCATCCTGTTCTATGACCTTCTATCTGTAGCATGTTTGAGCAATGTAGAAGAAACAAGATTTGACATTTAAGGAAAGGTTGCGAACAAGACTTGTGAGACTGTATGGAACTGTAGGTCGAAACCAGTCTTCTGATTTTAATCTCCTGACAAAACAGGAGTTCCATGACAATGTAGATAAAAATGCCCCTCATTGGCTCTTTTCGCTAAATTTTGTTGTCGTTGGTGGAAAAGTGGAAATAACGTGTAAACAGAATATGTCTAGATGTACAGATGGAACCGGCGTAGGTTTGTGTCTGCTTTTGTTGGTCTGTTGTGTCTCTTACTGTGTAACCCCTATAGAAAAGGTCAGAGTTAAGGTCTCAGTTCACCAGATCTGAAAGTGACACCTGCCTTGTCCTATTTTCATCCTCCTCACACACCCTCGAATGGCTGCCATTCTCAAAAGGGAGTGAGGGGGTGGGGAGATGGTGCAACCCCAAAACTCACACAATACAGATGCTGTTAACAGACCCTGTGTAATTTAAGATCCACAAGCTTTCTTTTTATTCTAAAAATAAGAAACATTGCATTGCAAAGCTACATAAAAGCAACTTACAATTTCAGTAAAAAATTTACTTATTTTTGTTTTAATTATAAAACAATGACTGTAGAAACATGTAATTGTTAAAGGAAATGTTTTAAAAGGATAGTTCAGAAAATTCATATTGTTCCCGTGAGATCTTTGTTCACCTTCAAAACACAAATTAAGATATTTTGGACCTTTCATAGAAGCCCAGAAAGGTAGTAAAGGACATTGTTAAAATAGTTCCTGTGACATCAGTGATTTAACCGCAGTTTTATAAAGCTAAGAGAATACTTTTTGTGCAAAAAAAATAAAAATTTATTCAATGATTTCTCCTCTTCCAAGTAGGGACATTGCGAGAGTTCATACTACGGTATAAAGTCAGTAAAAACATGAAGTCCTGTCAACACTTGTTTTTCTTCAGTAGTGTAAGTACCGACTGACGAGGCAATTCTTCCAGAGCTAATGTTGTATTTTTGTCATGTTAAATAAAGGAGTTCATGTTTTAGTATTACTGTTATTTTTGTCCCCTGTGGTATCGCATATTGTGTACTTTTAGTGGTATCAGGACAACTGCTGGATGTTTGGTGTTGTGACATCCCTACTACCAGGTCAGTCTCCACCACCATTCACAAGAGTACCACGGCACACAAAAAACAAAGAGCAACACACAACTTAATTTAATTTGTAACAACATGAGAGTCAGAAATAAATGACAGAATATCCATTTTTGTCTGAACTATCCCTTTAAACTAAACTGATGGTGCATTTCATTTATACTGTATGAAAGCAGCATTAGAGCTGCTATCCTCCCTATGGTCTGAAGGGGCTCAGATAATTATATTTTAGCATCTTATAATGGTCTGAGCTTTAGAAGTTGCGTTTTTTAGACATGTGCAACCTCTCCTCCAGTATTTCGCAGTGCAGGGTTTCCCTCTTACAGGTAAATAGACCTCTCCGCTTCCAATTTATATACGGTATTCCAGGCCAGTTTTTACTCTGTACATTTAATCTTGAACGTTTTTGATACGACGTTGCTTTAGTTAATTGTTTTATCCGTGTTAAACGGCTAAATTAGCTGGTTAGAAAGCCAAACTGACAGCTGGCTAAATAGATTTGACAACAGAGTTTGTTTGACTCGTGTTGTAAGTTTACTGACGCCCACTTACCGGTACCTGGGAGGTTTTAGGATTCCTCTCAGCTCAGCTGTGTCCTCTGTGGTGGTCTGGACTGTGTCTTCTTCATACGACTCTAACAGAGTTACCGAATAATTCCTGCCGGAGTTGTTCGCCCAAAACTCTCCATCTGGCGTCTCGTAGCGCACAACAAAATCAATCCGCGCTCCGTTGAACAGGTACGGTGAAGCGAAGGCCAGCTTCACGGAGAACTTGTCCGTTTCGCCGTCGTTGGAGCCCTGGACGTACTCGGCTGGGTAATCAAAGTGATTGATCCAACCATCCATCGTGGACCGGACATAAACTGATTTGTGAAAAGAAATGTTCAGCACACGAATAAGCACCTCGAATGACAGAGGCTCATCTGGCACAGATGTCACGCTCTCCACTTCCAGCTTGTTGCTGTGGACAGCGAGCACGAGCTCGGTTCCGGTCAGCGGCTGGAACTCCGGCCACACACGGTAAGTGGGCTCACGGTATGCTTTTCGGTACCGCGCCTCCTCTTCCTCCCACCTTGAATTGTCCTCTTCGTCTGAATCAAACGGGACAAACATTCTGACATCAACCAGCTCGGCTCCCGTACTGTCTGCAAACGACACTCTTCTGTTCGTTAACACCAGGCGGATTCGCATGTACTCAGCGGTTTCATCCGCAATCGAAGAGCCTCGCTTTCTGGGAACAGGAGAAGACCTCGGTATCAGTCTGGCGTCTTCCTCCGTTTCTTCCTCATCTTCATCATTACTGTTGTCATCGGAACGCTCGACCCTCACCGTCGTGAACAGACCCTCTTGTGAAGGGATAGTTAGGAAATTACTGTTATTCCCCTGCGCCATTACGCCTATTTCTGAGCCGCGTAAACATGAAGGGTGCCGTTACTGCGCGTCCGTCAGACCGAGCTGCCGCTCATAGTACCGACGGAGACCCGGGAGGGTCTGTCACCTCGCTTCGACCGAACTAGGCCTAAACTATTGACATCAACGAGAACTGCAGTTTGGAGCTCATAGCGCACAGACACGAATAAGTGTCTAAATTTAGAAGGAAGCGGCACGTCCATCGTTTTTCAGAGGTCAGGAGGAAGATGGGCTCTGTTGGTATATCCCTCCCCCTGATCTCTTGTTGGCCGATCCAAACCGCACACGCCCCCCACTGCTATTTTAAAGTTTAAGAGACACTCGTTTGTGTGCTTGCACTTTGTTTAAAAAAGAAAGAATAAAGTATATGTTGCTACTCTTACAACAACAATAATAAATGATATACTGGTTATAATAATGATTATTATACTACACTTGTCCTATGCAATTTTACAGGCTATACATTTTATTAACAATATGTACATTTAATGTAAATAATCAAAACAATAATAACCATAATGAGATGATTATATAATCTCAACTCAACCATTCTTTTGTTTTCAGTTCATTTAAATATTTTTTAGGCAAAATACAGTGAATATTTTGTGTCAAGAATAGGCTTCGTAAGCTAGAGAAAATATAGAAATTTTCCGTTTATATATATATATTTCTATTAAAAACATATTTAATAAAGTCATAGTTCGCTCGTATTTAAACAACCAGTTATAGATGTTCAGCATGTTATGCAGCTTTAAATAGTTTTTTAGAAGATTCAGCCCCTCATGCATATTCACCCCAGGTCTCCTTTAGCCCCATTTTAGCCCCACCCTGAAGGAAAACAGGGTCTCAAACTCAGCTCAACTCCTGGAGGGCCACAGCTCTGCATAGCATAACACAATTCACACCTATACTTGGAAGTTTCTAGTGATCCAGAAGAGCTTGATTATCTGCATCTGTTTGATTAGGGTGGGAGCTAAACTGTGCAGAGCTGTGGCCCTCCAGAATTCAGCGTTTCAGACCGCTGCTCTAAAGCAAAGTTTAAAATGCTGGCTTAAATTGTAATTCTATGCACACCATTTACCAACAGCAGAATTACAGTTTGGGGTTTTGATATGTGAAGAATTGTGAAATACAGAGAGTAAGCAAAGAAAAGCAGTTCAAAATGCGCCAATTCGTTTACGCATAAATAATAATAATAAATAGATAAAACACAAAAGTCCCAGTGTGAACAGCTTGCTTACCTGTTACTGATTGCAGAGTTTTTGCTGAAAAAAATGTAAAGGTCTGTTAAATTAATTTCTGATAGCATAATCAAGTGCAGCTGCTTCAAATGAACATTATAGTAGAACGATCATGAAGTTAACGAGATCCAGTGGTGAGAAAGAAAAGCTGGCATATTCGATTATGGACCATTACTATTTAGAGCTATTGATTGGTAAGCTATTTTAACTCAGAGATCAGGGGAGGGGAACCTTGGCCCTCATCCTGCAAGGTTTCCATGTTTCCCTGCACAAACACATCTGATTCAAATTAATTAGTGATTGTGCAGAACTTCATTGGCTGTTGAATCCATTTGATTTGAGCCAGGTGTTGTGAAGCAGGGTTGTATGAAAAACTTAGAGGACTGCGGCCCTCGAGGACCAGGGTTCCCCACCCCTGTCCTAGATGGAGCAGTCAGTCTTTCTTAATGTAGTGAAATCAATATGTGCAGCATCAGAGCACTGACGTGCTGCATAGATTGTAAAAACAATTGTATAGATTTTTGTTTAACAATGAATAACTCTGAGGGGTGGTGTCCCAGACAGGTTTCTATAGGAATCTCTCTGTAGTGAATCTTTGCATATTTTAACTTTCGTTGTCAGATTTGCAACATTTTATTGTTATTATTCATTTTAGCCTATTAAACATAAGGCAGCTGTTTTAAAAGAGAGTGTGAGAGATACAAAGTCATGGTCAGAATTATATTGGCACCCTAAAAAAAGAAAGAAATCTGTATTGTTTATCCTTTTGACCTTTCACTAAAAAAGTAAAGAAATCACAAAAATCTAACATTATCAAAACAAGTCTTTAATACACATCAGCCACAATTATTTGTAGTCCTAGAAATGGTTAGTAAAATCTCTGAAGATCTATATTCTCATATATTTTTATTTACTCTCATTATTTATTTTTTTTACCATGAAATTATCCAGCCATGACTTCTGTTCCACAGGAATATAACACAAAGGCCAAATTCTATTCATTTCTGATGTGTAGCAACAAATTGTTATGCTTTACAAAATATGAAGTCAAAAATAAGCCCAAAATAGTGCTAAATAATATTGTTTAAAAAGCTAAAGCATTAGATATTTTCTTTAGGACAATACTTAAGGAATTTCAATTAACAGGAAATATTACAAACCTGCTTACAGTACGTTGTCTGTGTATATTGTTTGAATGCATTGTGAGGAGGATTTGAGTGGCCAAAGACTCTCCAAATGATCACAGCTGGATAGCTGCAGACAATAGTTAAGTCTTGGGGGGCACAAGGCCATATAATGCACCCTGTTGGATCTTCCAACAGAACAGTGATTCAAAAGGACCGTCTAGTCTTCCTCCAGGAATTCAGCCTACTAAATTCTAGACTATGGGCTAAGTCTGAGACTGTTTAAAACCATAGCAGAGAAAACTGATTTCTGTTAATCGGGTTTAAAGGGCCATTTTTGTCTAGGACTATGCTTAATCTCTGTCTGGAAAACCACACCTGAGAGTTTTTTTATACCTATTTATTAACATAAGTATCTGTATCTATGTGCTACAGATGTCACTCACAATGATTATGAAGCAGATTTAAGTAACTGGCTTTGAATAGAAAGAGTTACATTGTTGCAAGCTGATAAACTACTGTAGTTAGAGTCAGTTGTAAGAGAAAAGAATAACAGAATAACAGCTGTAATATTAAACCAAACGTTCCCTTTACTTGCACGTTACCTATTTACTGCATTTTAAAATAAATCCATGCAGCTCTGCTGCCTCCATGAAATAGTCAAGACATCTCTTACCTTTGAAACCTCTGTTTGTTTTTCTGTCTGTCTAGGCATGCTGAATAATCAAGAAAATAGAAAAAGTCTTCAATGGGGATTGGTTTTGTTACAACTCTCCACACCCCTGTCAGGTATTGTTGTTGAATACGGATATGAGATAATCATGATTTGAATGCATCCCCCCATTTTCCAGCAAATATAAGGCCTATGATTAAACTAGTGCATTCCAGTAACTAGTAATTTTATAACTATCCCTGTGTTATAAGTATCTTCTCAAAGATGCCTGAAACATATGACCCTTTCTTTAATCTCAAACTTTTTCTTCAGTTAACCAGTTTAGTCTTTGCCTACCAAATGTTTCCTTTACTGTCACAAAACTTGTCCAAATATGACATTGTACAAAACACTACGTGATGCTCTAATCTGTGTACTAGAGACAAATAATAAAACAAAACGTTGAGCCTGGAAGTGGTTAAACGTTTTCTTTTCATCGTTCACCTCCAAATGTCGTACATGTCATCACATGTTATTGAATTCGGCAGGCACACATGTTATAAATGAACGTAAATGAGCTGAAAGACGAGCAATCTCTGGAATTATAGATATATATACATTTAATTAAGCAAATCTTACATTTTCCTTAAAGTGTATAAACACAATAAACGTTGTATCTTTATTAGATTAAAATAAAGTATTTATAGTATCATTATAATTATTTCTTTATTGTATCTTATAGTATGTTTTCATAAATCTTTTACATTGATTCCTTAAGATTTACAGCCCAATAAAAATTGGGCTTGTAAATTGAAGAAAAAAGTCCAATTGAATTGTTGAACATCAAACATAACGCATGTACATAAGTACGATCATGATATGATAACTATGATATGTATTCTATATGTATATTCATACATATTCTATATCCATGTCATATTATTTGAACTTTTTAGACTTCATAAATGACGTTTTTAGCAATGATCTGCTTGTTGTTAAGATACCTGTTCAAATCTACTCTGTTTTCATCTTCAAATATGTTTTTAAGCTGTAGTTACGTGCATGTATCAGAAAAGACATGTGCTTGGGAGTGTCATTATTGAAGAACAATTTGTACAAAAACACTCAAATAACCTTTTTAACCACAGGATGAGGATGTTTTTTCCTGCGTTAAACTAATCGACACACATGCTATGTACCCTGTTCATATGTTCAGTCTCCCCCCAGAACCCGAATACGACGTCACAAACCCTGCTAACGGACTTTCCGAATACGTAATAGGTTATTTTCTTTGAAATCTCATTTTCCGGGCTTCCGGAATGGACTTCACCAGATTTTAGTCTGAAAGTGGCACGCTGGCCCTTATTTAGGTATATGGCAGAATTTTAGTTTTTACATTTAATCTAAGCCATGAATTCTGACATGAATTATCTGATCCATGAAAACATGTTTTATCTTTTATGATAAGTAAGATGTTTATAAATCAAAAAGAATGAATGAGGTGAATTACAAATATCTCTCATAGAAAATGTGTAGAATCATTGTCTTTTTGTAAAACAGCACATAAGGATGTTCAAGATGAATTTGGGTTTTGGCTCATCCACACCAAAGGAATAATTTATTTGCTTATTTATGATTCACGGTCAGCAATACACACACAGTATGAGACCTCACGTAATAAAAAGACATCTATCTATACAACATCTACATGTGGAAAATACCATGTAATCACTCAAAATTGAAAAAATGGGTTTTTGCTGCAGTGAAGTTTTTCTGTAATAGGAAGCAAAAACAATAAATTGCCACATAATTTCTGAAGAAGATATGGAGACAGTCTGACTAGTAGTTACTACACACTCTCTAATGCACACATGAGTATACAATATGAACACACACACGCACACACACACACACACACACCAACACCCAGTGGGGAAATAGTCTGCCTTGCTGAATTTCCACTAAATGTCATGCTAAACATTATAAAAGGGGTGACCCGAACATTTTCCAGAGCATTCGACTTAATAATTGCTCTCTCACTTGCATCTATCTGACACTCGCACAACAGGTGAGTTTTTTTTTCCCTCCTTTTAACACTTTCTTCTTTCCTCTTTTCAGTCTGCTTGTATTAATTACATATTTGTTTATTTTCACAAAAAAAAAAACAAATAAAGAAAAAAAATGTACTTTTAGTCAGTCTGCTTTAAATTTAAAAATATTTTTTTGTTAACTTTTTTGTTTGTTGCCAGTGTGACAACAGTGTGTGAGAATATGTTAAGTTATTGCATGTTTTTTAAATTATGAACAGCATTGCATCATCAAACGTACATCATTTTGATAGCTTTTTAATACTCAAAATATGCTTTTGTGTTGAGTCAAGAGTTTGAATCATTTTAAGCATTGGATGTTTTAAAACTAAATTGGTTAAAATGATCACTTATTACTTAAACCAACCACTAAATTAATTGTGATTCATTTCACAATTAAAAATTCCAGATGATGTGACGATTCACAAAATATTTCATTACACTGTATTTCCTTTTAACCTGATAAACTAACACAGCTCAGCATAGGAAAAAGAGATAAAGCAACCAAACTGTGTGCTTTCCTAAAGTGCAGACTTAAAATGAGGTCTGTGCATCTCAGACAACTCAGTCTTTGGTTTTCTTTCCTGTTCAGAGGCACCACAAAGGCCTTTGCTGAGGAGAAGGAAGCTATAAAGCACACATAGTGACGGTCTCAAGGAAAAGTGCACCCAAGAAAGGTGTGGGAGGTAAAAGAGCCTATCTTCTACAGAAATCCTGCAGTTATGATAGCAACTGCATCATGTATTACTTTTACTAATGTGTATGAAATCAGTGTTCCATCTTAAAGAAGGATCACCCCGACAAGAGATGTAAAGGGTAAGTTGTACAACTCTAAAAATACACTTCTTGTACCTGAGAGCTGCGCATGGGGAGAAAATGAGTAGGTGCAAAAATTTCAAAAATAACTTGCTTGACACGAAATACGATGGCTGTTTTTGGCTTTTAAAAGGTCACCTCTTTATTTTTATTTTTTTAACCAAGAAATGAAGTTTTCATAAAGCCACATTTAAAAGTAGTGGTTCTTCAGTGGTTCCTTGTGGCATCTTTTAGCAAACAATCCACGTTTTAGCAAGAACCATTTTTGGCTGTGACGGATTCTTGAGTTGAGTTACACGTTTTTTTTGAAGATTCAAATTAGAGATTAGTTCTTCAGGTCTGTATGTTGGTTTTATGTTATTTAAAACATCGGTTCGTCATGGTTTTCAACACAACAAGAGAACAAACAGTTCTTAGAGGAAGTTGAAAAAGTACTACTTTGACAGGCTGTAAAATCTTTCTTGGTTTACACCGTTTTTATTTTTAGGAATACTGAAGCTAGTTAGTTATGATTTGGTATATGATAGTGATTGGAAACCCAAGTTATATGTTAAAAAATCTACAAATACATTGATATGATACAACAGGCTAGTCATTTTTTTCATGCTATGTTCGATATTTTTTTGTCCAAGTAAATAATAATAACAATATTATCATGATGCTAGTTAGCCTTTTTCACAAGCATGGAAATCGTTTAGGCACTTACCTTGGTACTTACTGTATAATACCAGAGGATGCCTAAGAATAACACTGTTTAATGCAAAATTAGCTTCAGCAGTTATCACATTTAATGCAATGTCACGTTAACTAATTAATAAAGCAATTCTGACCTCCTACAATAAGACTGGTGGAACTGGGTGGAGCAGGGTGTTCAACTATTAAACACCATCATTTGACTCTTCAATTTACAGTACAGTACAGTTCATATCCTGGTCTATGTTTCATATCATATATTGTGTGTTAACAGAAATGAGTGGGTACAGTGGAAAAAAGTGAGTCAGAATCAAATTTTCTGTGTTTGTGGGGGAGAATTGAAGGCAGAATTGTCTTTATGTTCCATATCAGTGTTTTTTTTATTATTATTATTATTAATAATTACAAGTTTCGGGTTCTGGGTGTGTGCGAATTGAAAATATTTGATGGGCGTTTGCTGTATTTAGTTGGGTCGCAGCTCAGATCTAATGGTTATCACTGTGACTATGAATTCCACAGAACACGGAAACTAAAACTGATTTTACCGAATACTGAAGTTTCTTAAGTGTCATAATTGTAAAATGAAACTTGCTGTCAGTCCAGACTATTCTCATATTTTGAGGGATTTATCTCAGTGATTGGAACTGAGAGAAGACTGTATTCAGACTGAGAGAAGAATAACGAGTTTCAATGCCTTGAGTAATCCCTGTCTCATCAATATCATCTTCAGGTTCAACTCAGAGGAATAAATTAAAATCAATGCACATCCACTAGGCACGAGATCACAACATTGAAAACTAATACTGCAAATTACTGGTAAAAGACTACCTTGCATATTGCTGATCTAAACCTCTGATAATCAGTCTCGATGACTAACGATTCAGAGAAGTTCAGAAAAGGGTCAGAAAATTAAAATGTGCTGCAAATGTACATGGGCGGTTGAAGATAAAAAAATATTTCTAGCATATTTGTAAAACATTTCAGCACCTGCAAAAAAGGCTCTTCTCCTCACTTCAAGTTACTTGTTTGAAAAACCCCCCAGGTGAAAAAATGTGACATTTATCGTAGACTGGATGTGGTTAATGTTGAAATGTCAATGAGAAATAAGCAACACATGACTTCTTAAACAAGTTCAGAAAAAACCGCAAAGACAATGGTGCTCTAAATCCAAAGATGAAGGTTTTTTCTTTCTCAAAGGTTGTATGTGCAAAGGTATAATAAATCCATACTTTTATGATATTAAATATTAAACCGAAGTTACTGCAAGTACTATATATATGGAGTGAGTCAGATATATGGTCTATATAAGGTTGGAGAATCATAGTCCTTTGAGATTTAACAGTCAATTGTGTAATTATTTAATCACCATATATTTGAGATTTTAGCATGTACTTGACCTGTAACTACCGATTTGATTGTTTAATTAAGTTAATTAATGTTCATACAGTGTATATACCAATTGACCATTTCAGATTGATGTTTTTTTTTGGAAAAATAAAGATTGCTTTTTTAAAAAGTTGTTCAGTTTATATATACTGTAAGGGGCCTACTCAAGGTAAAGTGTGGTTTGTGTTCAGAAAACACGAGAAGGAAAACAACTTGCATACATTTACCAGTTTTATTCAAATAGGGTCTATGTAGTTATTCTATATTTGGAAACAAAGCAAAGGTAAATGTATTTACATTTGCGCTATAGGGCTGATATCACTCTTAGTACACAGTAGTACGGTAAAGTTAATAAAGCTCTTTTATATCTTTATATTTCTATATAGGGATGCTTCAAAATGGTGCTGGAACACACAAAGGTGGCGATAACTGGAGAAGTCACCAAGAGGAAGAGCGTTCTACCTTTTCCAGCATGCAGATGAAGGCCAGAGGAAGCAGTTTATCTCTGATGTCACACAAACCCATGGCTACCAAGGTAACTGCGGAGAAACTGACATATTTCTGTATTACTGCACAAAATAACAATATTACATGAATTAAATGAAATTATATGAATGTTGGTTTGAGCTATTCTGCCTAAAACACACAGAACTTCACAGCTTCATATTATACTGAGAGAGTGAGCGATGTAACAAGCAAATTTTGAAATATATCTTTTTTACAATTGTGATTTTAAAGGTATCTGTTGCCTTTGGCAGTGATTTCAGACGTTCTGGCTCATCTCATATTCAAACGTCCACTCTAACACAGCAGGTACATTCAGTCAGAGAAGGTTTTACTTCCATAGCGACCCCTTGACTAAAAAATAAAGGGTTAAAAAATAATGTCTGCTATCTTTATCCAGACTGCCGATGAAAACACAAGCAAATATTTCAGACAGCACAGACCATCAGTTCTACGCAAAGGCAACCATCCGTTCCCACAAGGTACTGCTACTATAGACTTTATAAAAGCAAAACAAATAATTTATCTCTGACGTTAAACTTTTGATATTGCTCCACAGCTGGTGTACACGACTGGGTTGTGGACGCTGTGTGTAAGACAGAACCTGACAGTGACCTTTCAGACCCCATGCCACTTTGCGCCAACCAATCTGAAAGTTCTCGGCCTGGCAGCACAGAGCATACTGGGAAGTGAGTATCTGGTTTGAGAACATAAATGCACAAGCAAATAAATAATGTCTGTGTGGTCTCCATTGAGCTAAAGGAAGCATTTGTGGTTATCTCTAGGCATGCAAACAGTCTTCCAGTTGGCTTTCTCTGTGTTAAAGGACAATGCGGATGGCCTGGCTGCTCAAAGAGCAGAGAAGTGTTCAAAGAATATGGATATTTCTTAAAGTGAGACAGTTATGGAATTAAAAATATAATTTACTAAGTAATCCCAACAATACCTGATAGCTATCTGTATATTCTATAAACTAGACACCTTTCTACTGAGCATGCTCCTGGGGACAGAAGTATAGCTCAGCTGAGGATGCAGAAAGACAAAGTACAATACATGGAGAATCAGGTATGCTCAAAAACAGGTTTTTCTTTATTAGAGAAACCAATTTAATATGCATCATGTGAGATACTGATACACAATGTAGGAAGTTATAATATGATCTGGATTATGGCCTTGTGTTTTATGTACTATGTGAATGTTACTGTTAGTTGACTGCGGAGAGACAGAAACTGCAGGCTATGCAGCTACACCTGTTTGACATCAAATCTACCTCTGAGGTAAGCTCTCGTGTTCAGTTAGTATTGAAATATACAACGCATCTAAACAAATAGTCCAATATATGCTTGTAATTGGTGGCCAGCTGCTGGCAATCACAGAGCTCATAATATGATTTTAGCCACCCATAAATCTGGTAAGAGTTACAAGGCACTTGCTATTTTAAGATGTGAAATAAGAACACACATTTACAAGTTGAAAAAATCTTCCTAGCAAGCTCAAGAATACAGTGGGGCAAAAAAGTATTTAGTCAGCGGTCAACTGTGCAAGTTCTCCCACTTAAAAAGATGAGTGAGGCCTGTAATTTTCATCATAGGTACACCTCAACTATGAGAGACAAAATGAGAGGGGAAAAAAAAGAAAGGTGTAGGATTTTAAAGAATTTATTTGCAAATTATGGTGCAAAATAAGTATTTGGTCAATAATAAAATTTCATCTCAATACTTTGTTACATACCCTTTGTTGGCAATGACAGAGGTCAAAGGTTTTCTGTAAGTCTTCACAAGGTTTTCACACACTGTTGCTGGTAT
>JAUCMS010000145.1:10264136-10305051 GCA_032357445.1 Enteromius radiatus | reverse complement strand
ACAGTTGATTTCTTCACACCAAGCTGCTTACCTATTGCAGATTCCGTCTTCCCAGCCTGGTGCAGGTCTACAATTTTGTCTTTTGTGTCCTTTGACAGCTCTTTGGTCTTGGCCATAGTGGAGTTTGGAGTGTGACTGTTTGAGGTTGTGGACAGGAGTCTTTTATACTGATAACGAGTTTAAACAGATTCCATTAATACAGGTAACGAGGGGAGGACAGAGGTTAGACAGAGAAGTTGCAGGTCTGTGAGAGCCAGAAATCTTTCTTGTTTGTCGGTGAATAAATACTTATTTTACAGAGGAATTTACCAATTAATTCATTACAAATCCTTCAATGTGATTTTCTGGATTTTTATTTCTTATTTTGTCTCTCATAGTTGAGGTATACCTATGATGAAAATTACAGACCTGTCTCATCTTTTTACGTGGCACATTTGGTGGGTGACTAAATACTTTCTTGCCCCACTGTATGTAATGCTATACACACCTCAGTTAAAAACAAACAAGTATAATACTATTGAAAGGGAGTTTCATACTATGGAAAGTATGCACTAAACATCTCCACAAACATCTTCTGCTGGGAATGTAATCATGATTTGTAAGTGGATTATAGCTTTGTCTTCACACCAGTTTATACTTGAGACAAATGCAAGACCAGCTAAAGCTGACCTGAAATCAGGTCACACCAGACAACAATGATCTGTAGCCAGTCTACACCAGTAAAAAAGGAGCATTAAAAAAGCTAAGACAAAACCCTGTGTGAATTGATTAAATTATTCTATAATGACAGTGGGATCTGTTTATGTTTTGTTTGGCACTCAAGGTTAGATTTGAGCTGTTTCTAGAGCCCGATGAAAGCCAGGTGATGTTTTATGTCATGGTTGATGCAGTTTTCTCCTTCTGATCTTAGGAGGGTAACGGTGCAGAGAAGTCAGGACATCTGTCAGAACTCCTGCAACCTGCAGCATGTCAGAATACAAATGGGGTCTACGACAGTGACAGAGCAGCAGCTGAAGCGCTAACACAAGGATACTGGCAGATCTCTACCTCTCAAGTTATACCAGGTTATCCAGCACACAAACATTTGTTACTATGAAAATGATACACACAGTGGTTCATATTTCATCTCCACACAATATGATGTTATTGATTTTATTTTTTTTATGTGTGTTTTTTTTCCTGGTGATAGGGATTATCCCCAGTTTTGAGTATTATAAGTTCACAAACATGAGGCCACCTTTCACCTACGCCTCTATGATACGATGGGTAAGTACTGCTGAATTGAACATCCTGTATTTTACTTTTTCATTTCCTGTCAGTCTCATAAATGCTTTTTTTTAATGCTAGGCGATACTGGAGTCCCCAGAAAAACAACTTACTCTGAATGAAATCTATCACTGGTTTACCCGCATGTTCTTCTACTTTCGTCATAACACTGCCACATGGAAGGTATGTAATGTTTGTACTGTAAACTCATGCCATCATAACAGACTGATTTACTCCACCCCTACACTCCGGCAAGGGGACTAAGATCAGAGGGCAAACTTGTCCTCCAGACCCCTGGAACCTTAAAAAACAGGGGTACTTTTGAAGTGGCTTGTCCCACCCTCTGGGAACCAGAACAATTTCACAACTTGTGTGTTAATGACAGAAAGCGATGACCAGGCTGTGTGATTACAGTGGTTTTATGTTAAGACTAAGTGAATCTTATTCCTCCTATTAGTAACATGATTTAACGGGTATTTTATGTTTCTCTGTCTGTGTGTAGAATGCTGTTCGGCATAACCTCAGTCTTCATAAGTGCTTTGTGCGTGTTGAGGGAAGAAAAGGTTCTGTTTGGACCGTGGATGAAGAGGAATTTATGAGAAGAAAAGGACAAAAGTTTCACAGGTGAACTGTCTTTCCTTCTTCATGGGGGTGTTGGTAACATTGTATTTTCCTACTGTGTGTCAAACTCCTGTGGAGTGGTTGCATGTATAAATACAAGAAGTTAAAGTTAATATTATAATGGCTGGGTAGTAAAGGTTAAAAAAAAATCATTGGGCTCTTTGGAAGTATTTAACTGGATCTATTGTTGGAGGTGGGAGAATTATAAGAGATTGATTTATTGCAGTTGCACGTTTTTCTCCAGGGATCAGGATATGGGCTGGATGGCACCTTTTCACGTGTTCCCTGTGACTCCACAAAGTGAAACTTATCAGATGCAAGGTCCAAATGGACTCTCCTGAAGAGATTACAATTGGACTTCAACCACTAACAATATTATCAACTTTATTAAGAACGATATCTATTATGATGGTTTAAAATGGTGGTTTTAAACATATAGCTGGCCTTCCATTTCAGACCTAACTATGTTTTCTTTTTTTTTTCTTTTTTTTGGAGAAAAAGATTAATTTGTGTAAGGAATTATAAAGTTAGCATAACCCAAAGATAAAGTTAAATAGTGGGTGTTCAGCAAACTTTTCACTATCCTTCTTGCATAAAAATGTACTGATTAGAAAGTACACGTTCATTTTTATAAAGCTTACAATTGTACATCAATAAAGTATGTAAATACATTTTATATGGTAGTTAATTTAATATTGCTAATTATTCTGTTAAACAACTGTACATTTTCTCTATGAATTAATGCCTTAAATAAAATATGCTATTCAAATAAGAGTTCAAACTGAAACGCAATCCAGCATTCTTATACTTTCATTCTGGCACAGTATACCCCTACAACGTCAAATGCCGCTTATTAATAAAACAAACAAACAAAAATATCCTATTCAGAAATATTTCACAGTGCGTAAATGAAACGCAACGGTGATGTACTCCATGCTCTCACTCGTCACCAACTGCAGTACAACGTCTACGATTGGCCGAGAGATTTTTGCGCGGTGCATTTCAGCCAATCAGAGCTTTGTTTTCGCGCTCGTATGCAAAGCCTCAGATAAATGGCGAACGGAAGGACAAACTGTAAACAAATACAACAGAACTGGACATTTTTAAGACGGATTGTGACTTTTAAGAGAAAGGTGACTCTATATTACGAATGCTGTGGGTAAATATAAACGGAAATATTTGATATGCGACAGTCAGCGAGAATTTAAACTAGCCTCTTTCAGCGTTAGGAAGCTATCTAGGCCTGCTGACATTTGCGCAGACTTGGAATTAGGTAGTGCTGTAATGCGAACGCGGGCTCTGGATAGAGACCCGCACAGTTAACTCAATTAGCGTTTAAACTTGTCTTAAAATCATCATATACGTCTGATAAAGTTACAACCAGTCAGTATCATGAGTACAAACTCGGACAGCGGTCAGCCGTCCGACACTAACCAGAGGAAAAGAAGTGCAAGTCCAAATGGAGAGTCCGACTCCACGCTGCCCAAGCAGGCGAAAGTAAGTGATGAGGAACCAAGGAATGACTCCTATGAAGATGCAGAACCTGAGAAAGCTGGCAACGATGAGCCAAAACGTGGATCTGAGCATCCTAAGGACGCTAAAGAGAAGGACACGGCGATTCTGAATGAAGCAGACGCGCAGGAGAGCACAGGACAGGCTGGTGGAGGCGGAGGTGAGAGCAAGCGCCAGCCGTCAGATTCTGCTGCCATCGCCGCAGCAGAAGCGCTAGCCAGTCTGACCGGTGGAGACGTTGACGAAGACTGCAAAGAAATGCCCTGTTCGTCTAAAAAAGCGAGCCGAGAGAAATCGAGGGATAAGTCGAACCGTCCCGGTTGCTCTCAGAGCGAGAGAAGGACGGAGGCAGCCGCGGCTGACAGCTCCTCATCCCTGCTGCTCTGCGAGGACAGAGAAGATCCAGAGCAGGCTTCGTTCGTGGATGATGATGAGGAGGAGGAGGATGACGACTCTCTTCCTGGCTCTTCCTCCACGGCTAGCTCGTCAGTCGCCTCTGATAATGAGGATAACGAAGATGGAGAGTGTGCCATAGTGTCAGTGAAGATGGCCCCGGAGGTGCGACAGTCCGTGGCGCTGCTCGCACAGGTGCAGATGAGGCTGGACGCGCTGGAGAAGAAAGGCGCGCGTCTGCATCAACGCTTGGAGATGAAACTGAGCCGCCAGCGACGCCCTCACCTGGACCAGCGCAGCGCCATCACTCAAGCCATCCCAGGCTTCTGGGTCACCGCTGTATCCTTTAACACAGTGTACGTAACGTTCAGATGGACAGCATAGTAAGTGTCAAGGCCTTTGAAGTTGAGGTATACAATTAATATACCTATGCATTAATGACTCGCCCTCATGTTGTTCAAACCCATAAGACCCATGTTCATCTTCAGAACACAAAGATTAGCACACATAGACAGCAAATAGTCCACCTGGCCTCAGTTGTTCAACTGTAATGTTAAGAAGCTACAAGAATACTTTTTTTGTGGGTTTAGAACAAGTTGAAGGTGAGTAATGACAGAATTTTAATTTCCTTTGTATTTTGAAAGCAAATTCTGTGAATCCATAGCAACTTCACTCACCACACTCGAAACTCCTCTATGTTCGTTTAGTTTTTCCATTTGCGTCAAATGATTGTTGATTCCAAGTCTTTGTCTTCATTTACGTAATGTGCACTTAACCTAAAATTTATCAGCTTCTGAATCACCCACATCTATCAGCGCAAATCGATGAGACTGATGAAGATGCTCTAAGCTACATGACTAATTTAGAGGTAATACATTTTTTCATATATTTATCTTTTCTTTTTCCTGTTTTCAAAACTTGCAAATGATCTATGTTTTTAATATGCTCGACATTCGACAGATTGAGTCTTTCAAGAACAACAAACTTGGTTACCGTATCTGCTTCCATTTCCGGAGAAATCCCTTTTTTCAAAACAAAATGATTGTGAAGGAGCTTCATCTTGGTATGGGAGGTGAGTTGACCATTATCACAGTACTGTGAAAAGGATTATTCTGGGACACATTTATTTATTCTGGGTTTAAATTTTGTATGTCAATCTCTATGTGCTTTCCTGTTTTTTTGCTCAGGGTCTCCGGTGTCGTTCTCAAACCCAATTTTGTGGCACAGAGGGCAGAATCTGGTCGGAAGTGGAGAACCACGTAGAACATCACAGGGAGTCTACCAGAGCTTCTTCCATTGGTTCAGTGACCACAGCAACCCAGGAAGGGATGACATTGCACAGGTACATGTCTCATGAAGCTTTAAAACACAGTATGAAGCTTTAAAAACTGATGAACTCCTTTCCCTTGGCTGTAGATCCTGAAGGATGACCTGTACAGAAACCCGTTGAGGTATTATCTGACTCCACTCTGGGAGCCACGAGAGAATGGAAGGTAATCTCTAGCCTGAGGCATCAAGATTTTTCAGAGTGCATTTTTATTATTTTTTATTTTTTTTGTAACAATTTCTGTTGTCCAGCAGCGGCCCCAAACCTCAGGGCAGCAATAATGGAGACGAGTGTGTGATCATCTCAGATTCAGATGAAGATGAGGAGAAGAGCCAAAACTTGGGGCAAGAGGACGAAGATGATGACCAAGTCGGAGGTGGGGTTTTCCTTTTCACAAATATGTCACATAGTTTAATATAAATTGCTTCTAGAAAGTCTTTCAAACCAATAAATAATGGTGACTAATAATTTGTCTCTTAGGCTCGGAAGAGAATGACAGAGACGAGGGGGAATCCTCCTACGAGGAAAGAGATGAAGAGGAAGTGGATGTCGAGGAAGTAAAAGAGTCACATGACTCCGGTGGCTGTGAGGTCAGAGAGCAAGGACAAGAAGATGATGATATTGATGTAGATGAAGAGAAGAGTTAGGACACGGGGTTGTCTCCATTTCTTTTTATGCAGAATAGCATCATTAGAATTTTCTATGGTCTGTTTTACTTCTATTGTTTCCTGCATAAATTAAGAGTCTGTTTCAAATAACAAGTGGTTAATGATGCTTAATGATCAGGGGTTAACTATGTCTTCATTGTAGATGGTACTTTCTATACATCAAAGATGATAAATATTCAAATTTAGTGTGTGCACTCCTCCGAAACATAAGATGTCATTACATTTGACACTTATGACTTTGCATTAACAGATTTCAGAGGGCTACTGATACCCATAAGACACCTCTTTTATCTCACAACGGACTGTTTAAAGCTTGGGATTATAGACTGCACTTAATTTAGTTTAGTTTTTGTATGACAGTGTATATTGTATGTCACTCAAAATCATGACCATTTCCGCAACATACTTTCCTGTTTGGATGTTTTACTGGCCTAATCATGTTTTTCAGTCATTGCTGTAATATTTTTGGTTAACTGTTGTTCGTTTTATCCTCATCTGCAGAATTCTAACGTCATGAAGCAACGGGTTTCCTTGCCTTGTTATTTTACATAAACTCTACCACCACATTTTGCTTATAAGGAGAAAGGTCAAACATTCTAAAAAGCACTTCATTCTGAACCAAAACTCGATAACTCAGGGATGTTTACTCTCTTTTCCTCCTTATACTGTAGATGTGTTTTCCTTCATAAGCTTTGTTTATTCAGTTTTGTGTCATTAATAGATTACATCTTTCGTTTATTGGCGAACCTTTAAGTAACTGTAGTTTATTTCACATTGTTTACATAAGCAGATTAAATCCTGTCACTTGGTACCTCTTGCTATGGTGATCATGTGATCCTTAAAACTACATTGGTCATGTCTAGAATTGACACGGTGTCAACACATGCACATTACCATTTATTCAACTTAATTATTAACAGTACAATGTTATTTAAATGAGCAAAATAGCGGCAAGGCCATATTGTGGTGTGTTATTCTTTTTCTTCGCCTTTCGACAGCATGATGTGTGCACTCGATACTCCAACTTTTGTGTCCAGTTAAATGCTTAGATAATATTGTAAAAATAGTGAACATGTACACATTTTTTCATATCACTTTTTTCATTCATTTCAAATAGTATTTCTTTTGCTCCTTTGCAATAATTGGTCAGTTTTTAGAGTGAAACCATTCTAAATGTTCTTTCTCCTAGGTGTCTGTAATAAGGCAATTGTGGTAAAAGATTATGAGTTCTTTGATTTTGGTTTAATAATGAAAAGCTGTCAATTCATTGTAAGTATACCGGATTGTACTTGTTTTACCTGCAAGGCCAGTGGTTTGTACATAATCCTCTCCCTTAAAAAGGGTTTATAATTTGTTATTGAATTATTAGGGTAGATTTGACCTACAGTATCAAAGAAAAGCTATATTTTGTGTGCTAAATTTTATAGAGAATTAAAATTTTTAAATATGTGTTTTTGTTTTGGTTTTCATTTTCCATGTCAAATAAAGTTTTTGTCTTTTCATTCAGAATGTTTTATGTGGCTTTTGTCTCTGTTTCTCCAGGAAGTGAATCAAATGAACAGCTGTATTGTTTCCTCTTGACACACTTATTTAGTGTTCATATCTCAACAATTATTCATCTGAGCTGGGGAGTATGATAAGAGATTTCATCAGATTAACATTCACCTAACTATTTACAAGGTTTTTTTTTTTTTCGGGATTAAGAATTCTCCTTTCAAGACTTGTCTCTCATGTCTACCCACAAGAGGGCAGCATAGAAAAGAACATATTTGAAAAAGAAATTCTGAGCTGCTTTTCTGATAAAGTACAAAGTCGTTTTATGGTTTTCTTTTTTTTTGTTTGTTTTAATGGAACAACAGCTCTGGTGCAGAATATTAGGATTCCAGTCTTTTTTTTTTTTTTTTCCATTGAGAGCTTGTTTTGACTTTTGTATTTGAAGCACCTCCAGACAACACAAGCTCTTGGTTATATGGGGGTCTGTGGGACTGCAAAGGCGATGAGATAAGCATCCCAGTGCAGCATAGAGTGATGTCATTGTCAAATGCTCTTATCTCCATTCACATGCCTGTGCTTAGACAGCTGTGTCGAGCATGATCACGTGAACCGATGCATTCCATGTTTTCATGATCAATTCAACAGTCCTTACAAGCTGGCAGCAGCATTATCTGAGATTTGACCTTCAGAGGTTAAACGCATCTCTTAGGAAATGCACCGCTCAACCCGAAGACATATTTTCTTTAAAATATGGAAATACGTGATCCACGAGGTAAACTTTACTTTGCCCTCGTCACCTCTGGCTGCATGTTAACCAGTTGCTTGGATTTTGACATAAGAGAGGTCAATGTGTAATGAAGCTCGGATATGTATGGAAACAGCGCAGCTCTGCAAACAGCCGAAGGGCAGGCATTTTTGGGCAGGCCTCAACAGAGGAGTGCCGATGTTGCAATGGTACACTTAAAACCTTTGATTTCATTCTTAATGCAATGCTATAAATATTCCACTAGCAAAGGCCTGCCCTGTTTGTAAATGCAAAGCAGCCAAGGAGGCAGCAGGAGTAGAGATGTACTACTGTTACCCACTGCTCCGGGTGTGTGTTCACGGTGTGTGTGTGTGTGCGTGTGGTTGATCACTTCTCACTGCTGTGTGTGTGCACTTGGATGGGTTAAATGCAGAGCACAAATTCCTAGTATGGGCAACCATACCTGGCCACATGTCACGTCCTTTCCTTTCCTTATAGGAGATGTAGATACCACCACACGCTTTATCAAGCCTGAAGGAAATATGTGGTCTCATGGGAGTCCCATGCTCAAGTTTTTTGGATTGGAGGAATATTGTATAATCAGTATTCAAATAAAATGAATGTTTTCAGTTATTTATTTAATGTTTCTTTAATTTTTAACATTTGAATTAAATTAGTTATTTTTAATACTTCAAAATAGTATACAACAATACTGTAAGTTAAACATTTTATTTTTTATGCATTTTTTTGGCTGTGTTCTTATATTTTACATTCTTATATCTTATATTTTTATATTGGCCAAATTTTTACTCTTATGTTTTTAATGTAGGCCAAAGCCTATTACATTAGTTTATGATTTATTTTAGTTAAGATTAATAGTTGTTTATGTATTTCTATTTATTTTTAGCTTTTATTTAATACATTTTATTGAGCACATTTTTGACTGTATTATATTTTAGCGAATATCTGCCACAATTGTACTCTTCTTGTGTGTTTACTGTAGGCGCTGTGAATCTCAAAACCTTTTACATTAAATTCATGAATTAATTATATAAATTATTTCCATGTTGTTGACCATGGGAGCTTTGAGACCCTTGCTCATGCAAGATATAACTCACAGTTTTCTGTCAGGCAGGATAGGTGAAGAACAGAGATCTTAATTCAAGCCATCTTTACCCTTTACAGTAAAAAAAAAAAAAAAAATCAATGCACTTTAGTAAAGCATCCATAATATCAAACCATAACATTAAATCAAATGACAGTCATCTGTACAATGAATTCCTTTAAATGCAATGCAGGTCAGTAAAGTATACCAAAAGCAATTGGCGGAACAGAAGAAAGAAGGTCAGGGAGTGAAGGAGACAGAGACAGAGTGAGATGAAGAGGCTGGGAGCGAGGGAATGGAAAGAGTGTGAGATAGACATTAGGAAGAAAAGAGAGAGATGAATGAGTAAAGCTAATTAGCAGACCTCTGACAGCCCTGGCGAGCAGATAAATGGTTTTTATCTGAAGGATCACCAAGAGTCGCAGCCTTCAGGCGTCCCCTGCACTCTTTCCACTCGTCTTCCACCCATGTTTTGACTCACTCTGTAGCAACATATGAGTACACGCATATCTGAATTCTGCTTATTTATGCATTCTGTTATTTCAAAAACACTTCCTATTTGACTATAGTAAACAAAGTCTGTGTGCGTGTTTCTCAGCTTTTGTATATAAATTGGCCATTACCCATTCTTCGAAGAACATCACGCCTCGGGCGATTGCATTTGCAATCAAGATGAAACTGGAGCGTACTGAAAAAAAAAAGGAAAAGCACCATAGTGGGACTTTTATCATCCCAAAATCTTGTGGCACCGCATCCATCTTTAATGAGGCAGGCCGCTTATACGCTCATCCATCCTGGGCATCCCGTGGGCTGCGGCTAAGGTGCTGACAGATTTATCTCCTATAAGACAGATGTACTTTACACTCCCACACCCCTCCAGCTTTTCAACTTTTCCGTGGATTTACTTTCCTTTTCCCTGCATTTTGAAGGCTAGCACCAGGTTTACCCAGGATACTGACTCGTGCAGGTTGTGAGGAAATTACATCAGTTGTTTTAATGGAGTTAGTGGGTACTAGGGTCAATAACATGACATTAATGATGTAAATACATGAAAATACAATACAGTGCTGCAGGGATGACGCATGTTTATAGGCCAAAATTGGGAAACGAGTTAGCATTTTAACACATCCGACAATAATCCAAAGTCAACGGAAAAACCAAGGGAGCCTGTTTTGTCAAAACAAACAGTGTGATGCTAACTTTTGGTTAAGCCTTATGTCAACATATTCATGCAGCACACTATGTTTAATAATATTACATGCGTATATTTACATGCGTCTTATAGAAAAAGCATTGATATTGATATATGTCTGAAAAGCTTTTGCCCACCAAATGATGGGGTCCTATGAACAGGCAAAATATGTGGAAAAGGACCCCTGTGGACACTCAAAAATAAATAAAATCTCTTAAATAAAATATAAGATCATTTTACCTTTTTATGGCAAGACAAAGTCAGTTCAGGTTGTAAAATGTGGTGTGATTCCATAAAAATCTGATAATTGTGGGGAAAAAAAAATTACATTTATAAGTATATATACACACACACATATATAATAAATAAAATACCATGAAAATATGAATGTAAACTTGAAAATAATGAAAAAGTCATGTAAAATCAACATGAATACAAACAGTGCACATTTGAAAGCACATTCATAAAAGATTTTTCTTCTCTTTATTGTGGAAACTCATTGACCCACTAGTCTACTTTAAAAAAATGAATCCCTTCCCAACTCAAAACCTGCACTGACACATAGCCCACAGCGTTTCACAGAAGCGCCGCCTGGATTGATGAGTGCCACGTACTCATAATGATAAATTTGTTGTTGTAACTCTTGCTTTGAGGCTGCAAATCCCTGTTAATACACTGCAGAGAAAGAAAGACAATCATTTTCTGACAAAACCCCACTGACTTCCTGACCATGCGTATGATGAAACGTGATGCTCTTTGTAGACCAAATGCATTTAAGCTCTTTAAAATTCAAATACAGGCTTTTTCAATCTTTACAATGCACATTGTATCAAATCAAAGAAAGTTTAAAGTAGAATAAATCATGTGCTCTTTCACACAAAGGATAGAGTTCAAATTCTGCGCTTTCACAAACATGAGACGCTCACTCAAAAGGTCTGTCAAAGTTAGTAACAAAGGGAAATATATAGCTGTGGGTCATCACATTTTAAGTTGCCATAGCAGCATGTTCATGCAAGATACAAAGGTCATATGTGAATTAGAATATAAGAAAGTGTTTTCACTTAAAACAGGGTGCGTACCAATTCAAAACATGACCTATTTGACTAGTTCTTCTTCTGTTACCACTTGTTTCACCAGTGTGGGGTTTTCTCACCAAGCTGAGGTTTTACTGCACTGTTTAAAAACCAAATTAGCTCATATATTAGGCAATTAAGCTTCGAAGGTGATTCAGTGGTTTGCGTAGATGTGGTCGTAAAACTGCGGACTGTGTAAAGTGTCTCTGACGTGGGAGAATGTGGGGCTGAATGGAAGATAGTGAAATTGGTGGGGTTTAGTGCATTGTGGGTGAAAATAACACGGAAACCTGAACTTAAAGCCGACTTGAGTCACTTCCTCTCAGAGGAGAATAAAGGATGCCTCCCACAAAGAGAGAGCAAGACAAGAAACCACCTCCACATCCGCAGCAGTATAAGAAAAGGGCACATTGTGTGATGTCATGAAAAGCAGAGCGTCTTTTTAATCAGCTGAAAAGGAAATGGTAAAACTTTTTACACACCCTTCCACTGACTCTTGAATTACATCTAAAGGCAATATACAACATTTGTACATTTAGTCTAAGCGCTGGCGTCCTAATGCATGCCTGTGTCAGAGGCCCTAGAAAGAACACCCCAAGGGCCTTTTGTGTCCAAAATACCAAGTCGCAAGTTTTTTTGTGCGAGAGCGTCCTTTTACCCAGCCCACCCCCTCCGTTGTGTTTTGCCACCGTCGTCTTGAGTCACGCAGCCGGATGCAAAAGAACTTTGGGAATTTCAAGGCACTTTTTTTAGGAGGGCCAAACAGATCCACCACAAACGCGCTGCAGTGGGTCTCCTATACAACTGTTTGACAACTGTCTGTCATTCTGTTCGCAGCAGCTAGTGATGTGCACATCTAATGAGGCGAGACAGACGGGCAGGATAGACCACATCAATTTGATATGGAGTGCACACACACACACACACAGTTTTGTATGCTGTTGTTTCAATAGCTAATAATATATAATTATTTATTATTTTTACTTTTTTTCCTATGTAGTTTCTCTATAACATTTAATTAATTAATAAAACAAAACAAAAAATATATCTGTAATCTATTGTTTATAATATTCTTAGGACAAAGGAATTGTTTATAAATTATGGTAAGGTACGTCATATGTATTTATTACACTTTTTTTTCTTTGTAAATTTATAATTTCCCAAAAAAAAAAAATCAAAATTAGTCATTTGCAAAAGTAAATAAACAAAAACAAAAAAAACAGTAGGATAGACAGATATATATCCATATATTTATATATTTTATTTAATAATATTTTATGTTGGTTTTTAGATGTTTTGCTAGTTCATGAATAGTTGTGTTTCACTGTGTATTATGTATCACTGTGACAGTTTAGCCCATACATGACTACTGTGAGAGTTTGACAATATATGTATTGGTTTAAATTAAACGTAAACACGTAATGTGACATTATGCAGTGTGTTGTGTATTTGCATTTTGTTGACCTCTTAATAATTGTATTGCATGTGACATACCTGTGACAACTTACCCCATATAGAACAAGTGTGACTATATAGTACATAGTATATATTCTATGTTAAAACGGCATTAAATGTAAACAACATTTGGTAACACTTTATTTTAGGGTCTCTCATTTATTAGTAGTAATAAGCACATATTTGCTCATATATGCACATCATTTTCTACATGACCTTATTCTATCCCTAAAATATATCCCTAATCTTACCCAATACCTAAACTTAATAAGTATTAATAAGCAGCAAATTAGGAATTTATTGAGGGAAATGTAGTAGTTAATAGTGCTCCATATTCTAGGCTTATTATGTGGCATTATCCAGTATTCTGTGTTGCATATCTGCATTTTCCTGACCTCTTCACGGTTAAAGGCGGTTGGTCGGGAATAGTGTTGAGGGGGCTGGACCGTGACACTTTACCGGCGGAATAAACCAAACACCTGCCACCGCGCAGACTTTCAACACACAGAGACGTGCAGCGTGGAGCTTACGTGACAAGACGACGAAATCATCTTCTGTTTTGTATTCAAAGTGGCAAACGCTGGAGATATTGTCACGCAAACTGCAAAACACATCTTGACTTTTGTTGCCTTTATCTTCTCAACTGTCTAGATAAGAGCTTAGAAGTATCCTGAGGAATTACGTGCACAAACTGCAACTTTTATCGCCGATTTTTGGACTGACTGACACGCCCCAAAAGTGAGAATTCAAAAGGCTAGAGCTATAAAAGCTCTTATGTTTTTATGAGAAGGGTTTGGACGGATTTCAGAAATTCAGTAAGGCACGAGCTGTGCTCACAGAGACGGTAAGGAATGTAACGATAACATCTCACCTGCGCCTCAAGACACCAAATACACGGAGCAACAGACCGACTAAAACACAAGACCAGCGAATCAGGTGAATATACACGTTCCTCAGTTTAGAAATAAAACAATTTGAAACTTCTTAAAGTGTTTTGGCCTCAGGTAGAGGACAGGGAATTCACTGGTCATCAAATATCTAGAGGATTTAGATTTTTGTTGTTGTTGTTTGTTATTGGATGACAGCAAATTTATGCGAATCTGCGAATCATAGCAACAGCGTACATTTTGCAGTAGTATTACAGGTAGCCTACGTTTTTTGGCACTCCAACATCACCCTATCTGACATCTCCCTGCAATTTGTGTTATATAAACGTTTTACTGTTTTATAGGCTACCCTTTTCGTGTATAAAATACTAAAATAATGCTACTTTTTAACATTTATTTTAATTAATGTAATAGAAAATACCGAAAATAATTTCTACAGAAGTGAAATAATTTAACAAGGGTTTATGCACTATTTACATTTGCACTACCTAGGGTGAATTTAGGATGCATGTAGCGCAGAATTTTTTTTTCCAACAGATGGTTCTTTGTGTTTTCAGTCAGGACTCTCTTATTTTCTAATTTAGGCGTGTGCATAGATGCTTGAATAGTTTATAGAACATTTGTGTGTTAGAGCAGCTTTATGCATTTTTAAATAGTAAAAAATTGCAACTTCCGTGAGTTTGTGTGTGTAAGTATATTTTTATGTATGGCTACTGCATTCATACAATGTAACATCCAAGCTTGAACTTAATTCTATTAGCATTATACAGCATATGAAGAGTTTTAAAGAAACCAAAATCCTTTAAATGACAGTTCATAAAGTTTTGTATAAAATAACATTTTGCAGATTCAATTAATTTAATCAGTTTGCAATTCATTATTACTTAATTTAAATTGCTATGTTTCTTATAAATACATGAAAGCTTATAATTGAGAAGATACAATTAACATGACAGAAAGAGGTTCAAAATATCCTGCCCTCTTTAGCAAACTGAGACCTATCAAATATGTTCATAATTGTCAAGTACTAGTGTGGCACATCCAACATGCCCCTATAATTTGTGAGTGTTTTATAAATATTTGATTGTTTAAACATTTATTTGTATTTATCACAGTATATTTGGACTTAAAAAAGAGATACAGCAGCCTGACATTTTGTTAGTCACAAAAAAGGGGAAAAAACAGACACGTTCGAGTTGGATTTAATGGACGTCATAGACTGCTCTTGAACATCCATAATTCATACGCTGGCCATTCCGGCAGAGGACGACTGATACATAATGCATGCTAACAAGAAAGTATAACAGTTTACACCTGTGAACTTCCACTCAAGATTTAAAACAGCAAATATGTTGCTTAACGGTTTACTTGAGCGATGTAGACATTTGAGTGCTCTATATCTATCTTCTTATCTATCTATCTATCTATCTTAAAAAGTATTTATTTATTTTGCAAATTACATGTATCACAGTTTACAAATATTGGACATAAACTATCTATCTATCCACCTGTCCGTCCATCTGTCAGTCCTTCTGTCTGTCCTTCTGTCTCTCTGTCATTCTATCCAGTTGGGTTGGATGTACAGTATAGCAGTTCTCTTTGTGTGTGTAAGTGAGTGTGAGTGAATAAAAGTCTGTGCTTCCTACTCTTTCCCTTCAAATCAGTGCCAGAACCAACATGTAAGAACACCTGAGTGACTGATGCTGTTGAATATGTGAAGGAGAGGAGACATAAGACAGATCTGATCTTGCATGTGTGAGTGTTTCAACAAGAGCCAGGGAAACACAGTAAAACATCAGAGGATTTTTTGATATCAGGTTCAAAAGTGAAGACACTTTGAGCTGGAAATGATGATACTAAATATTTGTTGGTTTTCGTAGTCCTTCACAAGAGCACCCAAGATCACAAATGTGCAGTTTTGCAGTTTTCAGACCAATAATTCTTTGCTCTTGCCTAACAGTAACACAGTGGCTATGATCCCAATCTGATGTCTACAGATTCATGATACACATCTACATGAACATACAGACAGATAACCATCTCCAGTTCCTTTTTTACTCTCCGCTTTTATTTACCAATTTTTCTATGCAATCTACTGTCTCTCTCGCTCTCTCTATGTCATCTTGCAGTTTGGACATGTAGTGCATTCCTGGACAAGCCCCTAGATGCACTTTGAATGTGAATTTGAACCAGTGACAGCTGGCAGAGCCTGGACCAGTGCTTGTGTTTGTGTACACGCGTGAGTTTGTGGAAAAGGATTAAGCGAGTTGCCTAGTGTCAAAACTTTTGCCTTAAAGCAAAACACACAAACAGCTGAGAGCAAAGCTGTGGTGTACACACACATGCAGTGTGCCTAAGTGCGAGTAAAAACACTGGATTTAAGCATGGATCTCCAAAGAAGAGAATGTATGGACAAACAAATCCCTAGTATGCGAGAACCTGCTGTTCTGACATCACTCGCATACATCACCAGCCAGCTGATGATGTCATAAACAGGAGCCCAGGATCAGTACCTGATGGAAATTGATCTAAAAGAAGCAGCAGTCACAGCCCTGGACTCCAGCGAGATCTTCCAAGTTATAACAAAGAGCAGCGTGACAGGGCTTTGCAGCAGTTGGAGTGATTTTCCACCTCCAGCTTTTCCCAGGCACATGGCCCCATAAGCTCTAAATCACTAGCAGTGATTTTCTGTTCATTTACTTTTAAGCTCATTAAATGTGCAATTCATGCATACAATAATGGAAATTCACCAACGAATTACAATTATTTTGATATTTTATGGAGAGCATGAAAACAAAAATGTCAGGCTGTCTGCGTTGATAGCATAAAACTGACATATAACACAATTACGTTGTGAGCTTCCCGAGTTTGAATCCCATCTCCAGGATTTTTCCTGACCCCTCCCCCCTCAATTCACTTCCTGTGTACTCTACACTATCCTATCCTAATAAAGAATTAAATCTCAACCTCAAAAACAGTATTTGGCATATATTTTCATTGATAAAATATAATCGGTGTAACTTTACTGATTAAATATAAAATTATAAACTAATATATATATATATATATATATATATATATATATAACTTTTTTTTTTAATTATCAAATAAATAAATAAAAAAACAATTGTTTCTCAATAATACCTCAAAAATATAATAATATAATAATACCTTTTTTTTCTCAAAAAAAAAAGTTTTTTTACTTTGAAAAGTATATGTACTTCTTTTTTTTTCCATATGAATCCAACGTAAGTACAAAGGTTACATTTATAAATTAATATTGATTAGTTGATTATTATGCCACTCCTGCATGAGTTCCTTTCCTCATCCTCTGGTCACAAACCACAACTCTATCATAATCTGCTAACTCTCGCTAAATCAGTCTGTGCAGTTGCACTGGGTGGATGAAGATGATTAACAACACCTGTTTTTCCTAAAATAAAACTGACACCATGTTGCATAAATGCTGACCCTCTAATCCAGGCCTGAAACCTCTATCTTTGCATGGAGTTGAATAGAGGAAGGTGTGACAGGCTGGGATTTGTCTGGCTGTTATAACTCAAGGCTAAATATACAACAGAGTAGTAGAGTACAGTAGTAATGTTTGCTTTCTGTTCCTTCTGTTGTCTGTCTAAATCGAACTGTCTCTGTCTCTCTTCCTCCTCTTCATTTCTCATTTATTTTTTCCTCCTCTTGTCCTTCGTCTGTTCTTCCTTTGTCATTTCAGCCTCTTCCTTTGTCGAAATCAGTGAAAAATGTAACCTCTCTCGTGCTTTTCTCCCTATGTCCACCTTGTTTTATTTTCATTCTTTTGTGTGTGTTTGTATAGGTTTCCTGCGAATGGGTCTAACTATGAGAGTAATGGAAACGAGACTCCTCCTGTTGCTGTTGGCTTTGTTTGTGTTTGAAGTGGCCTGCACACATCGCTCCGCTCCCAGAGTACACCTGGCTTTTAAAGGTGAGAGCAAACATTATTCATTACCTGTCTATGAATACTCAAACACTGAGCTTCTCTCTTTCTCTTTTGCATACACCCACAAGCCCATACATACACACACATGTACACACTTTGTCTAAATGAGGACATCCCAGACTTCTGTTGTTGTTATATAAAGCTAGTTATATACAGAATGCTAACCATAACCCACACCCTTCCTCTTGAAGAAAATATTTTAGTTGTGTCCCAAATGACATGGTATACGCTATGCAATAGGTACCCAACATTCCACTCTTCATATTCTTGGTTAAATAAGTGCATCACCCAGTTAAATTGCACATCTTGTTGGGATTTTCAGTGTGAATACTCACACTATTCATACCACAAAATTGCATATAATAGTGCATAAGTATGCAAACTGGCATGCACCTTTTGTATTTTTAGGAAAACAAATGATGTATGAATCATCTTGTACTAGTTGAGTCAGATTTAGCTTGTAGGGAGAAATTTTATAGCCAATTATGTACACACAACACACACACAAATGTGTTTGCGCAGTTTCCTTTCCAGTGCCAAGTGGTTCTTTGCTGAAAACAAATGGTGGATGTTGCCTGCAAGGTTGAGGTGTGGAACGTGCTGGATCTGGGTGGGTGTCTTCAGTGGAGAATATTCCAGAGAACCCTTGAATCTTGTGCATTGTTTATTGTAAACAATGTAATATTTGTAATTTCCTGGATTTTAAGATGAGTTATCTCATCTTGCGATGTGGTGTCACTGGGGCTCCATGAATGCAGTTCTTAATTAATCAGACAAAACATTCTATAGTAATGCAAAAATAACAGTTTAAGTACCAAAGAGCAGTTGTGGATTATTCTAGGCATGTTTGGAAAAGCTTCTGCTTCTTCCTATTTATTATGAAATGTTTACGTTGATGGCTAAGACTACATAATGGTTTCTAGTTTTTAGTTCAGTCTGTTAATTTTTCACCACAGTCTGACAGAAAATCTGACAGGGTCAACGAATGATATCAAAGTAACCATATTTTGCATTTCACAGCATTTATAGAAGTACAACATGTTATAAAACACTAAAAGTATATTTATTAACAACTATTTTAACTTTTTACCTCAGTAAACATAAACATACATTTACATTCCATTCATATTTAGCTAGATTTAATCTAGATTGAGTTACTGTCTGAAGATAGGTGGTTTTGGTAATCAAAAGTTTTTATAAAGAGAAAGTAATATTACATTAATTTCTGTTAATAATCACTGATTATTTATAGTAAAAATAGTAGTATTATATAACCTAATGGCAGATATAGCTGACACAAGAATCACAAAACGCTTGTTGTGGAGAAGTTTAGGGAGATTCCCACAGATTCTTTCCCAGCATCCTCCTACGTCTTCAAAGCATATATTAGATCTAAATCAAAGCCATTTTGAACAAGTATAGTCATTGTCAGCTGTCAAGCTGTCATCCTTGTTCTTAACAAACACATACACATACATGCAGTCACTTCATACACACATTAGTACAACTAATACATACACAGGTATCCACACGTTACACAGGCCCTCTAATTATAATTTTAAAACAGTTTGAAATATGGGCTGCTCAACACATACCTGATGTAAACAAGCATTAAATGTGTGAATCACTTAAGGGGAATCCTCTCATATAACGTTTCATCTGAAAAAGGTGGAGAGAGGTTCCACATAATTACTCCAAAGATTATAGAGAGGCCCATCTCTCACGTATGCCAGATTGTAACCCTGCACATTATTGCTTGGAAAGTACTCCAAGATTAAAAACAGCGGTGAACATCAAAATACAGCATCCCACCAGAATATAAACACAATTTAGGATGTGTTTGTGTTGACCCAGCCAAAATGTAAACAACTTTTTCCAAAAGCTGCATTTTCCCCTAGTCACTCACTCCATTTTAGTTTGCTATTTCAGTGGGGCCTCATTCTTTGCTATGGTACAGTAACTATGACCTACATAAAAAGCTGACTTGACTTGAGTTAGCACTCACAGCTAACTTTGTTGGTCTTTCTTTAAATATTCTGGTGCGGTTATTATTATTTATTTATTTTTAATAGAGTAATTTTTAGGTCATCTGGCAAGGAAATTTCAGGCTTAATTTTTCTTTGCTTTACTTTTCTTTCACAAAGAACAAAAGCAATGTGTCAAGACCTGTTTAAAGATTACACCCCGTTTGAATCCTGTTTCATCTCATCTTCTCATTTGGATTATTTCATTTTTTCATTAAAAAAAATATATATATCCTATCCCTCATTTGTTTGAGGTGGGATGTGAAATGGTCTGATGATGGCAATGGACCACTCACAATAAGAAAACATTCATTGATTCATGACCAATAAGTAGAGGTTCTTCTATTTTATAGTAAACTGTGGTTGATGCCTCGATTCTCAGTGGCGCTTGAGATTTAGAGAATTCAATTGACCGCTCTGTTTTTCACAAACAATCCAATCAAGATGGGTTAAAAGTGCCTTGAAGGAAATTCATAATGATGTTAGCAGGATTCATGAGAAAGAAAAGCTGTTCCCAATATCAATCACCTCATGTTTCATATTTCCCATTGCCCCGGGCTCATATTCCTCCTGCTTGTGCCCTGATAAAACCTAATTGAAGAGATGACTGGGCTGAATTATCCGCCCTCAGTAATTTGGATCTAACTAGTTATTGTTAGCTTTGTCTTGTATTTCATCACCCGTCCCTATAATTCCACTGAAACTCTTTGGCTCTGATCCAGTCTGTTCCTGCCCTCCCATTTTCCTCAATTGCAATGTATTTTACCCCAATCAGGAAAGATCAACCTTCCAGTATCAAGCCCCCCTCTCACCCTCTCCTTCACATCAAGAATAGCTGGGTGGAAAAATCCACTTGTCTCATTGGCCTCTCTATTTTCTGCTGTTATCTGAGATGGATTGTTCATTGTTTGCCACCGGGATGGTCTTTGTTTCTGAGGCGCCTGCAGATGAGGAAAGGTCTTTGTGTAACTCTAGAAAGTGTACTAGAGGCTATAAGAACTCTACAAGAAACTGGCAGAAAGAGCAAAAGAGGAACATGATATTCTACAATGGCCCTATGCATTCAGTGTGTAACCTTACCCTATTATAATTAAACAATTTACCATGGCTGTTGATCAATTTAATAATTTATTCAGATTATGATATACTGATGAAATAATCAAGTTATACAAGATTACCTTTTTATTTATTTATTATTATAATTCAGAGATATTGTGGCAAACTAGTAATGTTTATTTAAAATATATATGTGTGTATGTGATTTAAATATGTATTTGTACATAATATTGGTAGAAATATTAATACTTTATTTACACTGGTAAATATTAATACTTTATTTACTCTGGTACTCTGGGTTCAGAATATAAATATATTGACATTATTTAATTTAATTTAAATTAAATTAATTAAAAACAAAACATGTTTTTTTTAAGTCCCTGTTGAATTCTTCTCACAACAAAGACTTCCTGCAGGATGTTGTATCAGTAGCTTCACCTTTGTACCAGCATCTTTCACCCGTGATTGTAATGAACCCTGTGCTGCATCCACTTTGGTCCACTGCAAGTTTGGCAGAAGTGCTTTGTCCGGTGTTCTTTCCTGACGGTAAAGGAAGAGAGGGGAACAGGATTATACACAAACCCTTTCCCTTTTGCCCACCCAGTTCCGCCTCCAACAGATATCCGATCATTAGCAGTTATTTTAGCACCCACTCTAGAACATCCTGCAAACACACATTTAAACATATTAGATACTTTTAGAACATTAACAACGTCATTGAAATGCCCACATTTCCTATACCTAAACTTTTCCATGGGTGTGTAAACATCCATACGGATGATCGTCCAGGGAAGGATGACAAAGCTCATTGACAAATTGGTCTTCCGCTCGTAGTTTCAGGTTTTGGTACATACTTTGCAATGTAAAAGGCTACGTTGTGCTTGTTTTAAGCTACATTCGAATGCTCACCCTGTCACCCAGTGGGGCAGCGCTTAAAATATTCAGCTCTTAAAGCTCATCAGACCCACTGAAAATGACTCAAGCTCTTTAACCCACTCTTGCATTCATTTCAGCTTGATAAAAACACAAAGAAAGTGCTGCATTTGCTGACCTTACAATAAGATTCAACCCTAAGCCTGCTTTTATATTTGGAAAAACACATTTCATTTTTCATATACAGTACCAGTTGTAATGTCACTTATATTTACCACAGACATTTTAAAATAGATGTCCGTCCATAAAATTTGTAAAAGGACATTTCATCATTTGCATATCCTCTTTATGTATGACTTTTCTTTCTGTGGAGCAAAAACACCATATTGGTTTGAACATAATGGAATATAAATGAAAAGTCTCTTGCATTCACCAAGACTGCATTTATTTGATAAAAATACAGCAAAAAGAGTAATAATGTAATGACAAAGCTGAATTTTTTAAAAGCAATAATTCCAATGGTTTTCTGATTTCCAGATTATGCTCAACAACATTTGTTATTATCCGTTTTGCTCAGGTTGTATTTGTTAACTAATATTTTAAAATGGTTATGAATGTCTTCATTGTAAATTGTATTAATCCTAAAAGTTTGAACAGGATTGTATTTTGTAATAATTCAGAAAAAATTCAGGATGTTACTGGACATGATGTGGATCAGTGGAATCTAGTCCAGAAGATCAGATGCGGAAGGAAAGATTAGTGTGTAATTAGTCAACTATGAATGTAGCTTATGAAAGAGTTTCAGGACTTCATACTCAAAGGAGATCATGGGCTTGAGTGTGTCAGATTGATCCAGAACAGGAAAGGCATATAAAAGAACAACTTTTTAAAAAAATGTGTTTGATTTTGAATAAGATCAAAGGAGTAGAGTTTACGGAGAAAACATGATTAAATTATATTGAGACTGTTAGTGTGGCAACTATTATTACATCCTGTTACTTTTTTTTTTTTTTAGAAATTAAATCTTTTGTTACTCATTACTCATCAAAACAAAAATAACAGTAATTTTTTCTATTAAAACTAACTTAAGTGTTTGAACTTTAAATGTATCAAAGAATCCTGAGTGAGGAATTTATTTTTTTGTTAACTATTGCTTTAAAATCTTTTCTGTCTGTTATTAGATTCTGACATCTCTCTCTCAGGCCTGAAGTCATCTGATCATAATTCATAACCGACACAAGTCTACACTGTTAAACATTCACACAACATTAACTGCAATTCTTGCATCAGGGCCTGGTGTTCTTTTGAAGTGCTGTGACAGTCTGCAAGAATATCTGAATAAACGCTTCATTTTAACTCCACTGAATTTCTTCATTTTAATCTTTGCCTTCGAGACTGAATACTTGGCCCACATGTAGAAGTGAAAGGGAATGTTCTGGAACTGTGTTAAGTGCAGTTATCTCCCAAGAGCCACCAACTTACGCTTCTCAGCTCTTCCTTCCACCTTAAAGAAGATCTCGCTGTGGAGGGGCGGCCCAGGACACTGCTACTACAAGATTTTTATTTTAATGATTTCATCTGGAAATAGAAATACCCACAGAACAATGTTTACCCCGTAACACAGAGAGTTTGTGGGTTTAGTTTGAAAGCAGATTTGTGAGAAGAAAGTTAAGAGCACCCCCTATAGACGAAACACTGTTTTACAATTAGATTGATCGCTGTTTCCCACCCTTTCTTTCTTATGTACATTTTAGGTACTTTAATTGACTATTTTTATTCAGCAGGGACATTAAATTGATCAAAAGTGACAGTAAATACATTTATATTTACATTATTGCAAAAATTAGTTTTCAAATAAATGCTTTTAAAATTTTAATATATATATATATATATACATGCAAACACTACACAGTTTTGTTATTTATTTATTTTGTTTTTTGTGTTTCTCTTTTGTCATCAGAACTTATGGACACTCGAACAGCAAGACCATTCAGCTTCTCCTTCAACACCAGTGACTACCGGATCTTGCACGTTGACCCAGACCAGGGGCGGTTGTACTTGGGCAGCCGCGAATATCTGGTCTCCCTGGACATGCAAAACATCAACAAAGAGCCTCTTATTGTAAGTGATAGTTCAAATGAATCAATTCCATTCACAAGACAATAACAATTAACACCCAAACGCTGACCCCAGAAGAACTGATGCATATGCTTTATGTCTGTAGATCCACTGGCCGGCTCCAGCTCAGAGAAAGGGAGAGTGTCAGATGACTGGGAAAGGCAGGCATGTGAGTTTACATCAGTTCTTGTCATCAAACCACTAATTATTACTAAATGACTCGCTAAATAATATTTCAGATTCTTGTTCTCATGTATACTGTATTAATATGACCTATGTCAGTTGTAACAGTGGTTTGTTTGTGTGTGTGTGTTTTCAGGGAGAGTGTGCTAACTTTGTGCGTTTGATCGAGCCATGGAATAGGACTCATCTGTACACCTGCGGCACAGGAGCTTATAAACCCATCTGCACCTTCATCAACAGAGGCTGGAGAGCTGAGGTACAGTACACACACACACACACACTGATTCTGCTTATATGTAGACACAACCAGCTTTAACCCAACCAATGCTTTCCCTGCTTTGATTTCCACAGGACTATCTCTTCAGACTGGTTCCTGGATATGTGGATTCTGGAAAGGGAAAATGCTCTTACGATCCAAACCAGGAGAATGTTGCAGCCCTTATTAGTAAGAAATGATTCAAAAAAGAATAACATAACATAAGCAGAACAGAGCTTATAAGAACAGAATCATAAAATAACAGAACATAGAATAGAATACCAGAATCAAAACAGAATGATGATAAAGTCAGCTGCATTTCCTGCGGGGTAAATCATTGTTAATAACTCAGTGCTAATTGGTTTAAATATTAATTTAGGTATATTGTTGACTGTGATAAGCTTTTGAGTTATAGTTTTTAAATTATTATTTAATTTGCAACAAGTCATTATATGCCATATATAAATATGTAATATGAAAAATAATTAATTAATTCAAATTTATTTTAATTTTAGCATATTAACATGGCCATGTTTTACTCCAAACCATTCTGTTTATGAAAATCTACCATTTTTCCTTATCTGATGATCTGTTAAGCACAAGTATCAACAGCAAAAGGGCAGAATTCTGTCTAATGTGTCATCATACAACAGTTCACAAAATTTCACAATTAATTTGAAAGGTGTCACTTGTACTTATAAATGTATTTTTCTTTTCCTTACCCCTTCTCCATCCAGATGGAAACCTGTATGCTGGAGTGCCGGTGGACTTTATGAGCACCGACCCAGGCATCTTCAGGACCATGGGCAGCCGGCCAGCTGTGAGATCAGAGCAGTATGACTCTAAGTGGCTGAATGGTAAATAGCTTGGCTGTTCATATTTGGATTGGAAGATGTCATTTGAATAGTCTGTCAATAAATATTTGCTCAGCTGTTTTAGTTTCTATTAAATATTTGGATGGACATTACATGCATACTCTGTTTATTTCCTAGAACCTGTATTTGTTCACATGAAACAGATTCCTGACAGCGCCGAGAAAAACGACGACAAACTCTATTTCTTCTTCCGTGAGAAGAGTCTGGACTCAGGGGCAGGAACAAGTCCAAGTGCGCTGGCCAGGGTGGGCCGTGTTTGTCTGGTGAGCGTCAGAGCCAGAAACTGCAGGTGCACAGGAAGCAGTTCACAGTTCAGTCAGTCAATAAAAAAGTTTCTCGTTTGATCACAGAATGATGAGGGTGGACAGAAGTCACTTGTGAATAAATGGACGACTTTTCTGAAGGCCAGGCTGGTGTGCTCTGTGATGGGCGATGATGGGGTAGAAACCTTCTTTGATGAACTGAGTAAGTGTTGATTTCTGTTTTGTGTCAAATCTGCCAAGTGTTGCAGATATCGCAAATACCATTGTATTTCTAGTAATTCATACCTAATATCTCATTATTAACACACTTTTGAAATGCTTTTCTCATCCTCTCCAGGGGATGTGTTTATCCAGCCCACCCAGGATGAACGAAACCCTGTGGTGTATGGCGTCTTCTCAACTTCGGGGTACATGTTTCCTTCAGATAACAACACATAATGTCAAATTATATTTCTGTCTTTTCATATTCTTCTTTTCATGATGGCTGCTATATTTTACTCATCTGTCTTGTTTTTGTCTCTTAGCTCTGTGTTTAAAGGCTCAGCCGTGTGTGTCTACTCAATGGCTGACATCCGAAATGTCTTTAATGGCCCTTTCGCCCATAAACACGGACACAACTACCAATGGACTACATACACAGGGAAGATTCCCTATCCTCGTCCAGGAACTGTGAGTTTCATTCAGTTTCTCTCTTAAGCTGTATGAAAATCTCAACATTTCAGCCACAGTATTTGTTATTGCGTAAGCTAGTGTTTCTTAATATCTTACAGGATCTATGATATCTTTATGGCTGTAATAAGTGTGTTTTCTTTAAAAGACAAGCAATCCCAGAAGCCTGAAAATTTGACTGATTGACTTTCCCTATATTTTCCACATCAGTGTCCAGGAGGCACATTCACTCCGGGTCTTAAGTCCACAAAAGAGTTCTCAGATGAAGCGGTTAACTTCATTCGCGCTCATCCTCTCATGTACCACCCCGTGTATCCCATTCACAAGCGCCCTCTGGTGGTGCGCTCTGGTGTAGGCTATCGCTTTACGACTATTGCAGTGGATCAGGTGGATGCTGTGGACGGCAGATACGAGGTTCTCTTCCTGGGAACAGGTAAGTCTGGCATCTTTTGAATGCTGACATTAGTTAAGCACAGTAAATCTGTTAGGTAACACTTTGCTTATGATAGTCCGCTTTAGACATTCTACTAACAGGAAGTAACTACATGTCAACACTTTATTTTGATGGGTCTATAACATACAACATACTGACAAGTCAACCTATTCTACTAACCCTAAACCTACATCAACAGTCTACTCTGAGAGTTAACAGACATGTAGTTGCAAATTATTGAGAAATAGCTGACACGTCTTCAACTTTTCTGTCATCCCACAGACCGTGGTACAGTCCAAAAAGTTATAGTTCTCCCCAAGGATCCCACCACAATGGAAGAGCTCACTTTAGAGGAAGTGGAAGTTTTCAGGGTAAATTATAAAATATTTTTCAAACCTCAGAATTCTAATGTTAGCTTAAAATAAAAATATTAACATTTAAGTATATATATATATATATACGCAGGTTTGTATGGTGTGGTAAAAAATATGCTTTTCTATTCCCTACTCATAGACACCTGCTCCTGTCAAAACAATGTACATATCAGCAAAAAGGGTAAGATATTATAAATCACATTTAAACACCATTTAAGAGTGTAATTATTAAAGGTGTTAAAGAAATCCTTCAATTCTGATTTCATCCAGCAATATGGCATTAACATTTTTTTTTTTCTTCAGCAACAACTGTATGCATCTTCAGAAGCAGGTCTTACCCAGATGTCCCTGCACCGTTGTGGAGTCTATGGAAAGGCCTGTTCAGACTGCTGTCTGGCCAGAGACCCCTACTGCGCCTGGGATGGAGAAAACTGCTCTGCTTTTACACAAGCCACCAAAAGGTCAGAGAACCAGAATTCTTTAAAACCATCTCCTCATAGCTAAACTGTGATGAGAAGGTTCTTAAATACGGTGGCCGAGAGACCTCAACATGCTGCAAAACACATGCAAATAGAGAAAAGACCAGCACATTAAGGAAACATTTTCATCAAGTTGACAACACAAGTGCTGCCAACCTCACAACACATGCAAACTAAGAAACCCGCTGCATATTCACAACAGAAATGGGGAACCAGAAAAGTGACGGACCAGCTAAGATTTGCATTTGCTGGGATTATTCTGCAATTTATTTTGACAATTAATGAAACCCTTCCGATTTATTTTCATTAACCTTGAAATTATATTTAGTTAAGGATATTAAATTAAGCCTAAATTAGCCGTCTTATATAATAATGTTTCACAGGTAATTGTGGAATTCATCAGATGATTAGGATAAAAATATATTTATATATTTATTTCATATAATTAAATAAAACATTTGCTGCTTATAGAGATTTAATGGTTTATGCAACAGATCTTTGAAGATAAATATTAATAATACACACAGGGAAATGCTAACACCGATCTTTTACTTAATGCAAACTTACCATAAGCTACATTATGTTCAATTGTGCAGTTACAGTTATGTTATCTAATAATAAAACACACATGCAGAATTTTGTCAGATGGACAGGTACAATCATATAAACAGTCGGAACAAAATCAACTTTTGTAAATGTACAGTACTGAATGCCCTCTCCACGTTGTAGCTTGATACATTTTCACACAGAGGTACACAATAACGTAGGGAGGATGTTTTCTCTTGTCTTTGATATACCAAACCCTCTATTTAAATTAAAAAACATTAATTAGCCAAGTTTCCCTTGCAGTAAATGCGAGCCGAAGCTCACCGGCGCTATATTGCAGCTTTTTTTGGGTCCCCTTTGAAACATTTCCATTGTGGTCTGCACAATATGCAGTGCGTTTCCTACGCCGGTTTTACACTGCACATGTCTGCAGGGTGTAAGCAGTGTGTATGTTTTTCGGTGCCCATGTTAACAGATGAGAGCATTAAAGTGCGTTGTTCTTGCTCACCGCTTCAGCGCTGCTCACGCTCATGCTCACTTGTGTTGTTTTCTTAATGTGCTGGTGTTTTCTCTATTTGCATGTGTTTTCTTAAGTTGCAGTACGTTGAGCTCTCTCGGCCACTGTACTTTAACCATCACAGGACAGTTAGGATATATCTTGTATTATTTCAATTAGGAGGAGCAGAAGGCAGGATGTTAAACATGGGGACCCTTTGCGTCAGTGCCGGGGATACAACGCTAAAGGTAACAAAAACTACAAATAGTCTTTAGGATTATAATGAGGTCTGTGTGATGTATTTGTGTAATAGAATAGAGTATATGACTGTAATATCTTGTGTATCTAGTGGAGAGGAGACTGCAGGAGAAGGTTCAGTTCGGTGTGGAGGGTAGCAGCACATTTCTAGAGTGTGTGCCACGCTCTCCTCAGGCCACTATTAAATGGCTCTACCAGAAGGAGGGAAGACGAAAAGTGGTATGATTGCATTCTTTTACCATTTTTTTTTTTTTTTTACTTCTAATAAAATGTTCTTTTAGTTTCTTTTTAATGAGCTATAAGCATCTTTGTTGAGCATTAGAGGTGTTTCAAAAACATTAACACATCTCTTTGTTTACAGCTAAATCGAGAGGGAGAGGTTCTTAAGACTCCTCAGGGGGTTCTTCTGAAAACCCTCACCAAAGCAGACGCAGGCCTCTACCATTGCTTGGCCACAGAAAATAACTTCAAACACACGCTGGCTCGTGTTTTCTTGCGCATCCTGGACCGGGACATCGCTGTAGCCCTCACCACCCCCGACGAGGAGGAAGAGGCATCGAGGAGCCATCACAAAAAAAATCAACAGGACCCTGCAGCTCCTACACCAGCGCCTCTTCTGGAGCCTGAAATGCGTCTGATTCAGCAGTACTGCCAGTCCTACTGGGAGCAGCTGACGGCCGGCAGAAACTCACAGGTTGACCTCCCCAGACGTTCAAATCGCAGACACACAGAAGCACTGAAGGCTAGTGGGGAGTGAGGAGGACAAGATAACCTTGCTCCGAGCAGTTCGTGGACTTGCGTAGTTAGTTCTTGAGCAGTGGCACCAAAAAGTATTTGGACAATTTTGGACCATTTGGATATTTTTACACTGCTGAAAATGCACTTAAAATGAGACCTGAAATAAAATGTATTCATTTAACTACCTGTATGAAATAGTCCTTGAACAGTGGCCCCAAAAATTCTTTGGACAGTTTAAAAAACTATTTAATTCTGATAATTTTTTTGGACACTTAAAAATATTTTTGGAATTAACTGAATTAATACAGTTATGAACAGTGGCTCTAAATAGTTGGAAATATAAATTTGATGAATTTTATAAAACCGTTATTTCTTAAACACTGTCCCCAAAATGAATCCAAACTAAATTTTCACAGTTTGAACACATGTGGAGTGTTATTCACCCTAAAAATAAAATGTCCAAGTCCTTTTTGGGATCATTGTATGTAATCATACATTCGTTGTTCGTTGACTGATTCAAAGTTTTAAGTACATGACCATTCGTCTGTTGTACTAGGATTGTAGCAGATATTGGTTCAAGCCTTTTCCATTCGCCACAGTGATTTTACTGCATTTCAGTATTATAAACAGGTGTAAACTTTTACTAACCTTGCAAATTAAGCTGTAAACGACATTCAGGATTCAGTAATTACATACTGACATTAACAAAAATCAACCAATAAAACCATAAAGCACCTTTAAAGAGGATATTACCTCATACGCTATGAAAATGTTCCACTATCTTGTCGCCAGAAAGCCCTATTGTTAAATCACCATTGGGCCAGTGCAATTTCTAACGTTCCAGCTTGATTATGAAATTGTCAAAGTAATTTATGTATGTATGTGTAATAGTAATATATGTATGGATTCTAATAACCGGGTTAATAATGGCACCGAACATTTGCAAGAACTCACTTGCCTTCATGTCTGTGGGACTGTGGCTGTTTCTCACCATTTGTAATATATATTTATTTGAAGTTGTATATTTTTTTATGGGATGGTCTTCGAGAATACTGAATAAGGGTGGAGGGCATTTTAGCATGATTGAGAAATTAGATATGTTGTCGTATTTATTTAAATGCATTCAAAATGACTGACACTGTTTAGGAAATAGCACTTTTATGCTGTGCATTTCGTGCTTTGTGTCTGGTTGAGCAATCACTATTCAAGTGAATACAAACGTCATATTCACTGTTCACTCAGATAATATCTAACACTGGAAATATTTCACAACATTTGTGTCCTCTTTTAGTTGAATGGTAGAATAGTCTGGTTGTAAGTTACAATACTCGGTCTTGCTCTTAGATGTTGTCTTGTACGGGAAAATAAATAATAAACAAGGATTGGTTTGTGATTCACTTTCAATTCACATTTTACTTCATTTACATATTGTAAATACATTCAGCACTGATTCACATTATATGATGTTATAGATATCTACATCAACTGAAACACTCAGAAACTAAGAACCATTGAGAATAAAAAGAGAACCTTTGCATACGTTGGTACAATATTTTACTTTTGTACAATACATTTTTAAATTTAAAGATTAAATTTTAATTACCTTTGGCATAAGGTAAATAACAACAAAACTAGCAAAAAAAAAAAAAACTAATTTAACTTTTTTTAAATGCAAATCTCAAAATGAACATTCATTTTTCATAATAAAACTGATTAAATTTTTCTAGCAATAATAGAATTTTAATATCAGCCATTTACCAGCATTTGTCTAACTTTATCAGTGCAACCTCAGAGAAAATGCTTTGGATCAGTGTTGTTTAACTTCCAAAAGATGTAAAGCTGCCTTGATACATATATTGAAAGTATTTAAATTACATGAGTATTAATCCCATTCTTCATCGTCGTCCTCGTCATCATCAAATTCATCATCCTCTTCTACAAGATATGGCAGATACGGCATAAGTTATACAGGGTCCAGCAGACAACTTATTGTCTGAGTATTAATTACAAAATATATGGTGCATATAATAATATAAAGGTCTTCATTCTTTTCATAATTACTAATAAATGACAAAACACTGAGTAGTTACCGGATGAATGGATGACTTTACTCCTTTTCTGCATCACCATCATGAGAGCTCCAACTATACCCTCTCCTGTATCCTGTGCAGGTGAAGCTGGTTCTGGGTTGGCGGTCACCTAGGCAAAAGACAGTACTGTATATAGCTTGTATAGAGTGTTACGATTTAAGCACCACATTATCAATAATGACAAGCTAACATTATGAGAACCTTATTTGTGATGGAAAAGCTGAATTTTCAAGAAATATTTTTTTTTATTATTATCAGTGTGGAAGACATTTGTGCTGCTTGATATTTTTGTGGAAACCGTGCTGCATTTTTACTGAAATAGAAACGTTTGTGACAAATCTTTAGATACTCACCTTTTTGAGTTTCATGCCTGTTTGTATCTGGGCAAGTAATGCTCCTCTACCCCCTTCCCCACCGCTGGATGCTGGAGGTGGCGGACCACTTGGAGTTGAGGGTTTGCTTCCAAAGTTCACTGGAGGAGGAGGAGCAGCAGCGGGAGGTGGAGGAGGAGGTGGTGGAGGCGGACCACCTGCACTGGGTTTGGATGTGACTGGAGGAGGCGGAGGGGCGAAGCCTGAGGAATTGCTCCTGGGAGGGAAGTTGGATTCAAAAAGACGAGGTGGAGGCACAGAGTCAGCAAAGTCTTCAGGTGGAGGAGGAGGAAATGATTCACAAGGGGGAGGAGGTAAGAAATCAGAAGGGGGAGGAGGTAATGGCATATCAGATTGAGGCGGAGGTGGGAAACATACACTATTGTCTTTCGGAGGTCGGGGTAAGGGTGAGCCCCTCACACCTGGTAGTGGTGGTGGAGCTGCCCCAGCGGGTGGGGGCGGCAGAAAGCTACCTCGTCTTTCGTTCGTTTGTGATCCAGGTCTCTTTCCTGGAATGGGGGCTAAAGACTCCCTGCGTTCTCCTGGAAGTGGTGGTGGGGGTAATCCTCCGCTACGACCTCCAGGTGGAGGGGGTAAGTGTGCGCTCTGGGATACTGGAGGCTGAGGCAAGGGTCCAGAACGGCCCCCGGCAGGAACTGGTGGCAGGGGGCCTAATGATGTCGATCGGGCTGACCGAGGGTCACCACGGCTCTCAGGGATTTGAGGTGCTGCAGGTGATCTTTGAGGTGTTGGTGGAAGGGAACCTCGATGAACAGGTGGGCCAGAGCATTGACCCGGGACAGGGGGTAGAGGCCCCATTCGGCCTTGAGGTAGTGGAGGCGGCGCTGAGGAGTACCCAGATGGCACTTGGGGAAGAGAACCCCGATGTCCACCAGGGACAGGAGGCCGAGCAGTCTCTAAACAAAAATTAAATACTTTTAGAGGGATAGTCCTTTCAAAAATGACAAGTCTGTTATTAATTACTTGTCGTTACGAACCCGTAAGACCTTGGTTTGTTCATCTTCAGAACACAAATTAAGATATTTTTGAACTCTGAATGCGTTCTGACCCTGCATAGAACTACCACGTTCAAGGCCCAGAAAAGCAGCAAGGACATTGGTGAAATAATCCATGTGACATCAGTGGTTTAATCTTAATTTCCTGAAGCTACAAGAAAGCCTTTGTGCGCAAAAAAAAAAAAAAAAAAAAATTCTTGTCTTCTGCCTCACTTTTTTTTCGCAAGTTCACAACATTACCACAACACAACGCCTGGACTGTTTTAATGAAGCCCTTGCTGGGCCTTGAACGTGTCAGTTGTGTTGCTGTCTATGGAGGGACAGAAAGGTCTCAAATTTAATAAAAAAATATCTTAAACAAAGGTCTTACTGGTTTAAAACAACAAGATGGTGATTAATTGATGACAGAATTTTTACTTCTGGGTGAACTTTCTCTGTAACAAATCTAACATTTGACCTTACCCTGCATGTTGATTTCCTTTTTAACAGCCTCCATTCCACCTGAACGCTCAATGACATCATAAATGAGCTGAGAGGTTTCTGAGTCATTCATATCTGCTTCACTGATCCCAGCGCAAGACAGAAGTTTCATCAGGTCCGGGTCCAAACTGTTGCCACCCATGCCAAGGTGACCAACATGCCTAAAGTCATGACACGAAGAAATGTAAGCTAACCAAAACCTCTTCAGAATCATTTATCTTGGTTAAGGTGAGTCTGCTTCTTCACTCACGTGAAGCCACTGGGTGCTCCAATATCTCCCTTCAGAAGTTTCAATCCTTTCTTTTTATTTTTCTTGTCTTTCTCTTTCTCTTTCTTGTCTTTCTTTGATTTAGAAGGGGTAATTTGGTTCTGAATATTACTTGGTACCAGTGGAAGCATGGGAGAAGGGCCTGTTATTGAAGATACAAAATAAAACAGTAATTTTGTACACCTCATGCAGTTTTACATCCTTAAACATTTACATTTGTATTGTTTTCAGGTAATTTACACAAGAAGATTTGTTCTATTGCTGAATATTAGCTCTATAATTAGGCCACATGACGGCCATAATGTTTTTTTGCTGTAACTAAATAAAAAATTATTTTTTTTTAATAATAATAAAGAAATTAAAAACAAAAGCCACAGAAATAGATTGGACTGCCTTGTTTTTTAATACAAATTAAAGGTTCATGAAAATGTTTAGATTAAGTGAAATATCTATTCATAATATTTAAAATGCAGTAAAATATTATTTTTTTAAATTAAAAAAGCAAAGTTATTTGTGAAAAGTTATTGACTTACCATTTGGTCGAGGAAGTGGTGGCAAAGCTCCATGATCTAAGAATCAAGGAGAAATATATATTTGATTTGCAACTTGTTTAAATAATGTACACTATAAAAAAGATATAAAATTAATTAATGCAATGACATTGAGAAATCACATTGTTACCTCTAGGTTCTTTTCCCTTTTTCTGTTGTTTCTCTTTATGTTATTAGAGGAAAAAATAAAGCAGTCATTTTAAGTAAGTTGCCTTATTAAATCATCTTCATAATCACATTCATGAAGTAGTTTGAATTGACAGAAATGCTTAAAACAAAATAACTGAATACCAAAACGACTGTTTCTCTGGCTGATCTTGTCTTCCACTACAGCAAAGAAATTTTCAGCCTCTCCTATGTCTGCAAAGTTCAACCCCACTTGACAATCCTGAGGAGAGATGCAAAGTTGAGTTTTTATTTCTATTATAAAGACACCTAATTAAAGTAAGGTAACTAAAGAAAAGATAGTCAACTATTAGATGCTAAAAAGTACATCATCATTTAACCTTTTAAGTTTATATAAAATCTTTAACATAGAGATTGTCTGACAAAAAGGAAGTATTTTACAGTGCGTCTAACAGTACTTAGAATGACTAGTTATGGTTTTAATCAGTAACAAGTACTATTACATTAACAAGTACATGTTATCATACTAAATGCAAATACTGTGGGTAACTTTAGCTTGTTTTGCCTGCATATATGCAACAGCAGACCGTATTATTGCAGACAGTTATGAGGAAGTACCAGTGATGCGCTAAATTAACTTTACAGGAAAGAGAAATAAAAACTTCCCCAATACAGAAAATTTATTAACCTGTGCTATGTCATTCTGTGTGTAAATGTTCAAATCAACTGCAAGAATGACAGTGAGCATATGACTCACAGTGTTGCTATGAAAGGCTGTAAATACAACAGTTAAATACTCACATCTCCAGGGAAAGTATGAAAAAAAGGCCTGGCCCTTTGGTACATTAGTTGGTTATATATTTCCTGTTCCCACACCAGCTTCCCTGCCTAAGCGGAAGAAACGAAGTCAGAGATCATCTCAGTATTTTGCCAGACACATAGTTTGAGGAACAACGCAAGGGTGAAATTTGTATGCATTTCATTTTATTGAGATTTTAATTCCTGTTGCGAACCTTGAGGTCGAAGAGACGGATGAAAAAGGAGCGCAGTGGACTGTCTTTGACAAAACAAACCACTCCAGACTGCTGTGGTGTCCAGCGGTTCGGCTCACTCGGAAGCGCCATAAGTAACTGCACGACCCCCGAGGACAGAGACTGCAGACCAAACCAGGAAAAAGACTATAATTAGTTTCACATAGGCCTGCTTTTCTCACATGCATGATTGCATTTATGTGCACTTATGAACACACCAAGAAAATCACACTCAGTGTCCAAAACATAAGATTGCAGATACAGTAGCTGTTTACAAGCCTCACTCTGTGGCAGGAAGTGTCTTTAAGCAACTTCCCCTGTCGAACCCCTCTTGGTGATCACAGCTCAAGCTGCATTGAGGCCTAATGTCACACCTTCTCTTCCTTTAATCACAAAGGCTTTCACTGTGTAGTCAAGCAGCACCAAAATTACCCACAAAATGGCAGTTACTGCACTGCTGGGTCTGCAGCAGAGGACTTCACGTGTTAGAAGGAGGCTACCATGTTGAATAAAATCAGTGTTATTTTCCATAAAATAAAAGTTTTGATGAGCACGTACAACTTCATTTTTGCGGTGCAAGTAACATCAGCGCATATTTTTATGTGTGTGGTTTTTTGTAAGTACTTCTGCTGCATCGGTGCGAATGATAATATGTAAAGAAGATAGTCAGCAACAACAGGATCTGGTCCTGAATGTGTCATAATAGAATGACTGGAAACAGAAATAAACAAGCCAGTACAGAAGTGAGAAGCATTTTTGGATTAGCTGGTTTACCAGCAGATTTCTTTGATGACTCTGCATGACTGTGATTAGTTTATTAATAACTACACAGAAATAAAGGTACAAAAACGTTCACAGGGGCGGTACACTTTTGTATCTATTAGGTTCAAATATGTACACTTGTGCTAATATGCACCTTTAGGGCCAGTTTCCCGGATAGGAATTAGATTAAACCAAGACTAGACCTTTGCTAATTTAGGACATTTAAGAATTTTTAGAAACATGTGTTACAAAAATGCATTATCTGTGAACATTTTAAGACCAAACAATGGCAATGATGTATTTTAAGATATCTCATTGCAAGCCTTTTCCAGTTTACACAGCTCTTAACATTTATTTTAATCTAGGACTAGTCTTAAACCCTGTTTGGGAAACCGGCCCTTAATGTACATATTAGTACTTACGTGGATGGATGGATTGATGGATGGATGGATGGATGGATGGATTGATTGATGGATTGATGGATGGATGGATGGATGGATGGATAGATGATTGATAGATTATATATACATTTTGCAGCCATTTCCGCTAACCATTAAACCATTAAACATGGTGCAATTAAATATCAAGTTTAATATATAGCCTAGGTAAAACAACTATTAAAAAATACACACATTTTTCAATTTTATAAAAAGTGCATGAATGCAGAATACTTAAAGAAAATACAATTTGTATTTGAAATGAAGAAAAAAATAATCTGTCACTTGTCTCGCAGGAAAAAATATAATTGTAGTAATATTGTACTAAAAAATAACTTTAAATCATCTAAATATGGCTGTCTTCACTGTTCTACATTTAATTCCATTCAAAATTGGTCAAAATGTGATTACACAAAATAAATGAGAGGGAAAACACTGACAAAATGAGACAGCAAAATAAATGACAGCTTCTTAAAAAGAGAAGTAAAACTTTATGGTTAATAGTTCGTTTCTTCAGATATTGCAAAACATTGTGCTATTTTTGTACGCTATTTTTCCCCCGTTTAAATTCAAATATTTTGTTGAGTAAAACTTTTAATACTATCTTGCAAGTCATAAAAAAAACTTCTTTAACCGTGATTAAAAACAAAAGTGGACACATTAGACAGTATTTGTTTATAAGCATGCAGTCATATTTTGGCCCACCGTTAGCACAGATGTCACTTCATTTTATCAAGACAACACTTTCACCCATATTTCCTCGGCAAAATGCACGTTTGTACTGAAGGCCCTTGAACTCACTTACCACACACCTCCTGCCCAGCAGATCCTCCAGTCTCTCATTCTCCTGTGGACTGAGCAAAGAGCTGCCCACACTCTCCTGACCTTTCCCCTTCGACGCTCGCTTCATGGCCTCATATGCTCATGGAACCAACCGTTAAAAAAGATGAAACTCGAAGAGAAAGAAACCCTGGAAGAGAACGAGAGATCTCCTCTGAACTACTGGTGACTAGACTGAACAGAGAGCATTGAGTTTCTCTTCCTAGTTCTTACTCTCAGCATCAGCAGACAAAAGGTTTTGACAGGAAATGGACAACCACACTTTTTTTTTCTTTTCTATTTTCATTCTCTCGCCTTGTTGTCAGCGTGACACATTGCTGTATGTTCATGTTGCTTTCAGATGAGAGCGGAAGTCCCCTTAGAGCCGCCCCTGTCACTGCAGTCAGATCATCAGAGCAGCATTAGTGTCTGCAATAGAACTATACCAAGATAACCTTCTGTTGGTTGCTTACTGTTTGGTGACTTTAATATCTGTATATGATGAAGAGCAAAAAACAGAAGGGTAATTTGAGGAATTACAGTATCAAAAAAATAACACAGAAAAGGGATGTTAAAAGGAAAATGAAATGTGTCATGGCAGAGTCATATAAGGGATTTTTTGGCTTTTCACAACACAGAAATGTACCTCACAAACGAACCAAACAAACAGCTAATAGTTGAGAGAGAAGGCAACATATTGTCTCCAGTACTTTAGTTAATTGGATTTGTTTGTCCAGTAAATGCTAAAAATGTCTTTCCAACTCTTTCAAAGCAAATGCAGATCCCTTGCTTTTTTTACAAAGAGAAAGACTTTAATAAGCACAAAATATTACAACTATACTTCTAATATATGCTACATTTTAGTAAACAACTTGTTTAAAAAATACCATGACAGCATGATACAGGAATTTATGTAGGCCTACCTTTTTTTTTATTTCCAAAACATCATATCACAGTACACTTTATTAAATGTGACATATTAGGATATGAAGTATAAATACTGTGTATTTATAGGTAAGTCTATCTTTGGAAATATTGGTAGGTTAATAAAATAAATAAAAACCTGTGGTTACGATCCAGGGCGCCCCCTGCTGTCTACCACACATCCAATCATTGGTTTAGTGCCCCTTATGGGTTAGGAAAGGTTCATATTTTGTTTTTGGGAGTCCCAAATAACCAGTCATTTTCTTATCATATGCATTTATTTTGACCTTATTTGTTTAACGACTCCCAAACGAGTAGCTAATAAATGATCTTACTGGAGGTCAACAAAACAGTGACTCATGTAGACAATTAGCAATCCTTAGTTATAATTCCCATGTATCTTCAGTAGATGCCTAAAAACCTACAGACTGTGAATCAGTGTTGCCAACTCATTTTCAGGGAATGTTGCTAAAAGTTGATGTTAAAAAAGAATGTTGCTTATCAAAAAGTAGTAGCCTATACTTCAAGTTTATTTTATTAAATATACTTAAGTAAACTAAAGTGGACTAATTTGGCCCACTTTCTAGTGTATACAAATGTACCTTTAAGTATACTTTAGGTATAACAGCAGTAAACTTAAACAATCACTGAAGGAGAAGATCTTTTTTTTTTACCATTATGGTGGTCAGTGTATGCTTTAGTGTATGCTCTTGACCCATGACTCTTTAATATTAGATATTGTTTGAATTACAGCAGCTAGATAATCCAAATGAAATGATATAATGAACATAAACATAACTCAGAGATTAACCTCTGAATGAGTTCAGTGATTCAGGTCAAATGGTGTTTGTGTCATTTTGTGCACCACATGTACTTTTTTTTTTTGCTGGTTTTACCCTCTTTAGCAATATTGAAATATGTTTATGAAATATTATTTCTCCATTTTGTTTTTCAGCAGATGTAGTCAGAGTTACAGAAAAATAATAAAAATGAGGATATTATGTTTTATTTAATGTGAAAGGGAAAAAAAAAACAGTACAGTAATCTACCGATCTTTACTGGTGTTGTTACCCATGAGAAAGGTAACGCTAGTGATAATTCATTTTACAAAATATCGGCTGTAAGGTATCAAACCATATGTTGTCAATCATGGTATACTCATTAAATGAAGTGGTTTAATTCATTTGTATTAAAGTTTATTCTACAATACCTTAACAATAAATAGATTATACCAGTGACATCAACTCACAGCTTGAAGTGAAATTGTGCGATAAATAAGAATTTATGATTTATGACTTAAAATGGGCTTTTTTTCAAATAGGAAGGAGGAAGTCAAGTGATGTCATCAGTGTGCAAGGAGAAGGACAAGAACAGATTGGATGCAAAGATTATTTAATCAACAGAACACGGAAAATAAACGCAGACGAGGTGGCTACAAACTCACACATTAGGATCACGGCAACACAATCACAACTTTAACAGGACATGAAGGCAAACAGAAAGACAAGGGTATTTAAAAGGAAGAACTAATGATTGAAAAGTGCAGGCAGGTGAAAAACACAGGTGACACGATTGAACATAATCAGGGCAAAGCTCCCCGGGCAGCAAACAGGGGATGTAGCACCTTGAGGACACACGGGATGCGCGGCAGACTCAGGAGGATCGGGCCACAACAGCAGGTGCTCCTCCGCCACAGGCTCTGGTGGTTCGGTCCAAGGCAGCAGGTCCTCCTCCACCATAGGCTCTGGTGGGTTGGGCCACGATGGCACGTCCTCCTCCTGCACAGGCTCTGGAAACAACTCACAGACATTAAACAGCTCAAACTGATACGGTTCAGGCCAGGATAACTCAGAGTCATGACAGAGTTCATACGGTTCAGGCCATGGTAACTCACAGTCATCACAAAGTTCATACGACTCAGGCCATGGCAGCGTGACAGACTCTGACTGTGGCTCTGGCAGTGACGAGGCGGCTACAAACTCACACATTAGGATCACGGCAACACGATCACAACTTTAACAGGACATGAAGGCAAACAGAAAGACAAGGGTATTTAAAGGGAAGAACTAATGATTGAAAAGTGCAGGTGAAAAACACAGGTGACACGATTGAACATAATCAGGGCAAAACCAAACAGCGTGACAGGTAACACCAGAGACACAACTTCAGGGGACCACTGTTTTTATTTCATTTTATCATATTTATTCAGCATTTTGATTTATTATGCAATGTTAAGCTATAATATATTTGATAGTTATTAATATATGATTGTATTTTAAATGGTACTAAAGCACATTTCCTTTGTACATGGCTGTGGGAACAAGCAGTTTTGTGGTGTTTGGAATTGTTTTTATAATTAATTAATAACAAATATTGCCACATTGATGGTTTAAAAAAGTGTCATTGCTCAAATAACACAGTGTTATTTTAAAAAATATATATTAAAAACTTTAACCCTAATGTTTGTTTTTTTTAATTGTCATATTTCTGTAAAGGCTAGGGACAGAAAAGTTTATGTTTTTGTAGAATGACCCGTTTATGTAAAACCGCAATCATCACCACCTGATCACCTTTCCTCTCGGCTTGTATAACTGTTACCTAATGGCTCGTGCAGACTGCACGATTTTCAAAGTAGTCGCGTCACATATCTTTTCACACTGCATGACTATCTGGGGTATCATTCAGTCG
>JAUCMS010000145.1:10237221-10264036 GCA_032357445.1 Enteromius radiatus | reverse complement strand
CCTCCTCTCCCGGAGCCTCATGGGATAGGAAAGCGTCCATGGTATGCCTACTGTAGAATTCGGCCGGAAGCAGTAGGACATCCGGGTACTTCTCGCCTACTGATTTTCGAATGCTATGAATTCGGACATACTACTCGCGTCGCATACTGTTTTTCATGTGCTATATAGTAGGGAAGTAAGCGATTTCGGACGCAGCACAGATTTGTTACTACTGTCATTTCTGAGCGTTCTTTCCGTGCCCTGATCTCCTGGTGTTTGACTATTGGACTGTTTCTTGGATTGTGATTGTTTGCCATGATATTTGCATGTGTACTCTGCTCTGTTTGCCTGTGTTTTGACCCTGCCCATTGACTCTGATTAAAGAAATTTGCACATGGATCCGCACTACTCAGTTTCAGTCGTTACAAATGGTAGTTAAAAAATGTTTTTCTCCTTCAGTGATTGTTTGTTAACATCAGCGGGGTGTTCCAGAAAGGTTCATTTACCCTCTGCTAAACCCTGAACCCTGATCAACCCAAACATTGCTTCATCGAGGTATGCTGGTTCCAAAAATGGTAATAAATCTTTCTTCTTCTTCGGTTCAAAAGTCATTTACATACTTGCATGCATATCGCCACCTAACTTGTAGTTGTGCAATCGTTTTTTTAAATTGTATTATTATTTTTTTTTTGCGTTTAATCTTTAATCCTTGAGATTAAGAATTATATTGTTTGTTTGATGCTAATTATACAATAAGTCATATAAGATAAATATTTTCATACTAAAAATACATTATAGAAAATGAAGATCCATGATGAGATGATAATAAAATATAAACATATATAATAAAATTAAAGTTACCTTGTCATAATAGTGTTTTATAACTTATACAGAAAACTGTTATACATGCCAATAAATATGTATGTATGTATGTACAACTTTAAATATATATAATATTGTGCGCAATCTGTCACCCCCCTCTGATAGCTCTGAAGTAAGCTAAACCTGAAACGTAACCTACTCTGGAGCAGTTTATCTTTAGAGAACATGTTGCTATGGCTACTTGCATACCCTTAAAGTTACCTCCGTTTTTGGAAACGAAAGATGAGGTTATCTGCTTACTACCCGGATATGTTACATAACAGCTTTCTGGAACAGCCCACTGGTGTCTTTAATAACTCTGTTTTGCGTGCCTGAAAACACAAGCTTTTGAACACGATGCCTATAGCCTATCATCTCCATGTAAACAACAAAAATGTGAAATTGAGAAGAAGTTTACGTTAATGTGCATGCATATTATATTTTAGCAGGTTGTTTCTTAATCACCAACTATACGCATAGCATAGTGTTATTTATTTTAATATACTTAATTTCTTCTTGCTTGCTCATTTTTAATGGATAGCATTTAATTTGGTTAATTATAATTAATTATAATGTGTTGAATTCATTAATAATATTGCTTGTAATATTTAAAAATAATTTTATGGAGTAAATATAGTGAATCTTTTTTTTACACTGTGTTTGTGTGTGTTTTTGGAATTTCTGTACAGAAGATGTGTACTAGCGCCCCTACCATAAACAAAAGAGCACAATATCTCAAATACCTTTTCTAAGTCATGTTAAGTATATTTCTGAGAAATACATAAAACCCGTTTCTGAGAAGTATAAAAAGTAGGCTGTACTTTCCTATTTTTTGTTTTAAAGTATACACTTAAACCTCTTTTTTTGTAAGAGAAAACATGACTTTGTGACAGTACATCATTACATAACGATGACGCCAAACTGCATAATTAGTGTTGTTAATATGAAGGACTTTTCCCTATTTTTTTTTATCCTGTGTTTTAAATTATGCATTGAATTTTGTGTTTTATGTTTACAGGAAATATCTGTAAACTTAACACATAATGTCCTGCCAGAAAAAATATTTTTTATTATTCTGTTTTTCTTAATGATCAACAATAATAGAAAACTAATAACAATGTTTTTCATAAATGAAGAAATGTTATTTAACTACTGCAGCTAGCTTGATTCACGCCATCTCTGTACTGCCAGGCACTTCTCTTCAACTCGGTTCTGTTTGCTAAATATCATATGTTGTAAGTGGAGAGACTCTCGCGATGTTTTGAACATTTCATAAACATTTAATGTATTCTATGTTTAATTATAATAACAATAAAAAGATGTGCTGCTTGACTAGTTTGCTCATCAGTATTTTGTGTAATTTAGTGGTAAAATGCAGTCTGTGCCATTTTGCAATTGAATTAAATTTTCAAAAGTTACTAAGAGTTGGCAAATTAAGTTTAAAAATAGCTACATTTGTTGCTAGGTGCTCTTTTTGAAACAACAAGAACAAGGTTGCTAGGTTAGCCTTCTTTCAGTAAATACGGTACGCCAATAGGTGGCGACAAATGACTGTCTGTGAGCGAGTCAATGAATCATTTAATGAATCCGAATCATTTAGTCAAACGATTCATATTTCATAATCATTTGGCAATGAAATTACACTTGTCTGTGTTCATGATGTCTCAAATACATAAAGGATTTTGTTTGGATTTTTTAAAAGTAAAACAATCGTTTTAACTTTATTATTCAGGATCAATGTGTTCAATAATAAATCCATGCACTTCTAAGCATAACCCACTGCGGAATGCTACAGTTGCTTCCATTTATTTTATGTCAGGCACTTTATAAATAACAATCATGGGGAAATTTGAATTAAATGAAATTGAAATCTAACAAGCTTCCCGCTAATTGATCCGTTAAGTATTATGTTTAATTTTCGTTCACAATTCAAGTCTGTGCAGAAAAAGACTGAATATATAGAGAATATGTACACTGATGTACAACAATGAAAGAAATTCCTCCTTTTTACACACAATATGTACATAAAAGACTATGCAACCATACATGTTTACATTTATGATAAAGTAATTGTAATGTCCAGCTGGAAACAAATTTAATCCTTGAGTTATTAACACATAGTATGACCACAGAAACATTTCAGTGAGCCTATTGCAGATAATGAATTCTGCATGGCCATCTATCCTGTGTTATGCTGTAGTGACCTTTCAGAAAAAAATAAAACTATCAACATCATTCAATGTCCGGTCCATTTCTGGAGTAGAATTTCTTTGTCACTGAAGCACAAAATGTCAACCACAAATAAATTATTCCAACCACATTTTTCAAGTTGTTAAAAGTATGCTCATTTTCAAGATGTTTTACAAGATTTACAATCATAGAACAAACAAAATGACATACGACATGAAAAATCCTCAACAGTGGTGTGTGTTTCTGGAATACTAGATAATTAGTATTCAGACATTTATATTCCTTCTCCACTCTAAAACAAGAGTAAAGAAATGTTATCATATGGCAGTGACAAAAACCTCACTAAATAATAAATCTTGTACTGTAGATTTCATTTCTTTTATGATGTAGCAATACAAAAAAAAAAAATACCAATAAATACAATACATTAACTTCAGATCCTCGCTCCAACGTTGAATTGCTTCAACAAAGCTGAAATTCATCACGAGACTGTACACCCTTCCTAATTAAATCCTAACTAAAAATGCTTTTAGGAATATGTGGGATTCAAATTCGAAATTAACGGTGGAAGTCAAATGTAGAAATAAGAAATAATTTTAGGATAAAAATCAAAACAAAAAAATAAATATATTTGAAAATCATGATCAAATTAAGTTGTTTAGCTCCATCAGATTGTAACATTTCACTTGTTGTTATGCTGATAATATTGTTTTTAGAATGAAAATTGTGTTTTAAAATATAATTTTCCTTAATAAAATATTTTTGGACCCCAAAATATGCACTATGAGCTGTAAAATGGACTCTGTAACGGTAAAATTGCTCTGTGTTGAAGGAGGTAGACTTCAAACTGTATGTTTACATCTTTGGCAATAACTCTCCTGTCAGTATCACAGTTTTTCCACCAGTTCTGTGCAGTTCAGGAAGTTCCATCTGCCAGTCATAACAGCAATACCTTTGTGTGTACAATTGGCTTTCATTGGAAATTCCATAAATATTTTCAAAATGTATTTTGAGCATCATAGCTGTAATTGTTCATGTGTCTTCTTTGCATTCTTGTTGAATTCAGGTAACTGGCCATTTTTTTAGTTTTTTTGGACATACTGAAATTGAGGAGTTGATATGTTTGATATTTATCAAACCAAATGAAATTGAACCTGCTGCAGAAGTTCAGGAGTTTCTGTTCTGTATTAGATTTGATCTTCAAGTGTCTGAATCCAGTTGTGCTCTCTCAGTGGCCACCCGACGCCTTCTTTCCAGTGATCCACTCTATTAGGATGAACGTAGTGCTCATAATCATGAAGATGAAACCCAGTGTCACAAATGCAATTGCCTGGAAAACACACATTCAAACAAAGTGAGAAAATGAAGCTATAGATCTGAGAGAATGAACTTACATTCTGTCTTGATTCTCACCTGGATCTTTGGCCGAGATTTCAACGGCTCCTGTTCTTCAGGGATGATGTAAATGTAGAATATTCCAGGTAAAATGAAAATGAGGCTGGGAGCAGATGTGGCACCTAAAATAAAAATCATTCAGCTCAGTTCTGTATTTGTATTACTGTATGTTCATGTGACCATTAAAACCTCATTTGTGGCAGATCTGACTTACCGATGAAGCCAAAGATCTCACGAATGTTAGGTACGAAGATGACGAGCAGGTTGGCTAAGAAGAGGAGGCATACAGCGATGGAGATGTGACGCACCCAGTGGAAAGGCTTATCAGGGAAAAGAAGCTGCAAGACGGCACGACGAATCTGAAGGAAAATCAATGAAGCACTGTCAATACTCAACCGGCATGATTATGAGGAATAATACGCAATCAATAACTAATGAGCCAGGAAAATTACATTACCGGGAAAAGGACCACGGGAACGGTCAGTGTCACTGCTATCAGCACAGCCAGCCGAACACACAGCATCAGGGTGTCTGTTTTGCTGTACATATTCAGAAGCTCTGACCCCACAGTTCCTACATATATGTGGACACATAGTAATTGTTAAAACTTTTTAAAATATCCCAAACCTTCTGCTACTTTGATTTTTATTACATTGCCAAGTTCTAGGTATAGTTTGTAAAGTTTCTCTTACCATAGAAGGTGAGGTAGCCAAAGATAGCAGTCAGCAGGTACATGACAAACATGGCCAAAATGGAGATATTAGCAACATTTTGCATGCGTTTTTGGCTTGGACTGAAGTAACAAGGAGACAAAGAAGGAAATGTATCAGTAAATAAAAAAAAAAAATATTTAAAAGCCAGTATGAATGATCAAAAGTGCAATTCCAGTCTTACTTTTTGAGTTCTGTGTAAATGGGTAACACTTCAGGGTGACACACAAAAGCAAACGCCATAATGGGAATGGTAAAAGCAGTCTGTGATGAATAAAAAACATGAAATTAACCAATTAATTCACTACATTTAAAGTGAAGCAAAAAGGACACATGATAAAAATGTTTGGTTTGCAGTTAATATCTCTAACCTGTGGGTTGATAGTTATAAGTTTGGCTTCACACATGTCATTGGTGGAGTTGTATGTGCTTTCAGTGGTGGAGCTGTATATGCTTCCATTGGTGGAGTTGTATGTGCTTTCAGTGGTGGGACTCAGGTTGAACTCATTTATGTCATAGCCTTGTTTAAGAGAACACTCTTTGACAAACTTCTTGTATATGACCTAATAAGACAGTGGAGAGAGATGCTTTCATTTGTCATATATTCACATTTCAGTTATTATTAATGTAGACTGGTGTTTTTGTAGGTGCATTGAAAGCAGACTTACAGATATGACGAAGAAAACCATGCAGCTGAGAGAGAAACCACTGGTGTAGCCCAGATACCCTAAAATAAATGCATAAATACATGAGAAATGCATGCCAGTTGCGTTGATTTCGTTCGCCGGTGAAAATTCACAGAGCAACAGTATAACTTGTTTATGAATTTAAAAGCATCGTTGGATGCTTTTAAACTCAACATAGATCTTTAGCGCAGATGTGTTTATTTATTATGAAATGAAATGGAATGACAAATGACAGAGGCAGAAAACTACATAAAAGAATGAGAGGAAACGAGGCAGGGACCTACCAAGTCGTTTCATTAATGCCAGGGGAAGAATGACCAAGACACTAACGATTATGATCAGATATTTCCCATCAAAATACCAGTCACTAACAAAGACAATAAAAGTAATATCATGTCAGAAGGAGTGATATGATTATGAAAAACAGCTGCATGCACTTTTATATATATATATATATATATATATATATATAATGAAAATGAAATACAGTAAGGGTTCAAAGTCTGGTTAGAATTTAAGAAGGATCCGCATTGAAAACATCTGACCTTTGATACAAAGGATTTTTTCAAATTTGCATTAGCAACCTTGAAATTATAATTCTCACTTATATTACAGTACATCAGGTGTATTTATCTTCTTTTGAACCTTACTGTATCTGGCACATCAAGATCAGTACTGTGTTTTGGTACTCACCTTGAGTTATCTGGCACCTCCAGAAGACCCTGAATAACGTGAGGTAACTCGATTTTCACAATGAACAGGTAAGTGGCCATTGCTGTTTGATCCAAAATAGAAACATTAAGTGTTGTAGTACATCTGTATTCAGTGCTTATATTGCTTTAAGTGACTTTTTGACATTGTGAGTAAGCACTGAAATTGATAAAACATTTCATTTTACCTCCAATGTTGTGCATTGTTATAATGCATGCTGCTAAGATTTTCCCAGGTGGACCAAATGCATGGTTCCCGAGCTGTTCATACGCACGGATCCCTAAACACACAAACAGAATGCATTTTTAACAGAGTGTGAGGTTATCAGGATTGTCCTGGAAATGAAAAAGAAAGTGTTTCTCACCAACCACTCCTGCACTCTTCAGAAGCAGGTGTATAGAGTAGGCAGAGAGAAGAGCGATGCATATCAACAGGAATCTGCAAACAGGTCACACAAATAATCAAACCAAACAGCAACTTCCCTAGTGGACTGCAAGAATAGTTCACCCTAAATTATTTTCATCTTAATTTAACCTCCTCATTTTGCCCTCATTTCTGTCTTTGGTGGAGCAAAAATAAAAGTCAAAGTCAGGTTTGAAACAACATAAGAGTGACTAAATGATGATAGAATTAACATTGTTTGGTGATTTTCAATTTAATAACCTGCACTGATGGATAATCAGTGAAATTTTGCCCCTGCAAAATTATTTCTTATGGATTGTCAGACTCATCAGCCACTCATTTGACTTTCAGTGGTGCTAATATAATCACGATTAGGCGCCACAAACTCCAGTTTGATCAGGGCTATTATCACCAGTCCACAAGGAGATGACAGAGGAGACACATCTAACCTGTAATCTCATTAACGACATATTAGACAAGCTAAGAGGGTATTTCCTTAGAGTACAACCAACTTGTTTTTTTTAGCTTTTGAGATCGACACTATACGAAAAAAAAAATACTATAAAACATTTTTTTTTCTCTTTTTGTACAACCAGCTGCTTGAAAAGCCTGGCTCAGCTAGACCGAGAGAAGATACAGACAGACAGACAGACAGGCTTTAGTTTGATTACAGATTAGAGCTGGCTATTTATAACACTCTCAGGTCTGATCTGTGAGCTAAGCATGTCCGTGTGTCACATCACAGACAAACGCAGTGCCATTTAAGCTCCCAAGTACACAAAGGATTAGTGATTTGTTCTATCGAGGAGGATAGTTCTATTTGGTTGGTGTTTTATAGTGTGCCAGAACATAATAATTCATCCCATGGTGGCAGTGAAATTGAAAGAATGAACTTACAGCGGCCTCTAAGTTACATGATACCTCAGCCAAAAAAACATGCAAATATTGGAGTTTGTATTGACACAGCATTCATAAGGTTGGCTGTGACTGGCATATGTAGGTGACACAGGCACGCTGGAGAATGGCTATAGGCCTACAGTTAACCCCTGTAGATGGACACAAAGAAGCCTTAATGCTCGGTCAGACATGCACACGCATTCCCTCCATACTAACTGAAGCTAATGAATAAAATACATACAAATGCGAAAGAGAGACTTTTTCCACTTCTCTGGAACCTGAAATGTTCTGTTTACATTTGTAACTACGAACACATACCAGAAAGGACTCTACAACTCAGGATTTACACACAGTACTTACGCAGTAAACACTAGAGCTCATTTTTACTATCACACCTTCAATAGCCTCTATTTTTATTATGTATTTGTACTATAAATCAACCTAAATGTAAATGCCTGATTGGAAGTGTAGGTTGACTTACACAAAAAGGATGATTCCGGTGTTGGACATGGCATACGCCAGTCCCAGAATACCACTGCCCATAATGGCGTTACTGAGGTTGAAAATAGACATTCCGAAAGAAGTCTTTCCCTTAAACTGCAAGAAAAGATGAATAGTGTATTAGTTATAAATTGTATATATATTTTTATTAACTTAAATAGTAGATTCACTTTTTCTGTGTATTAACTTTATTAAGACAGAGTAGTTAGAGGTTCTTCCAACTATTTTTAAGGTAAGTATTTTGTGAAGGAAGTTCTCAAATCTGGATACTCACATCTGTAAACTGAGTCTCTATTGCTCCATTGCTCTTATCGGGGAGGAAGATATCACCATCTGTCATGTTTTCAAGGGCATCAAATCTGTGTGGTATAAGCAAAATGATTTTAAAAACCAAAAAGAAACTTTAGCTACATAACAATGATACATTTGAACTGCTGTGTTTTGAGCTCTATTTCATCTTGCATTGGAAATTTATTAAAAATGTAGGAAATTACACAGCTACTGAATCACTTTTTGGCCTTTTAGCATGTGAGGACCTTTCAAATCTAATTTAATTTATTTGTAATTTCATTACATTTGTGAATGCTGAATTAATAAATGCCTTTAAAACAGCGGATACAAGTTCAAATGATGTAGCGGTTACTGGATTTTTTTTTTTTGTTTAAATATTTTTTATTTAATTGTTAATAAAGCTGAATTAAAAAAAAAAAGATGAATAATAGGTTTAAGTACTCAAATTACTAACCGAGAGTAACAGAAATATTGAAATGATACTTTATTAAAAACGAAAACTAGAAAAAATTAAAACATAAATTACTAGAAATTACACTAAAACTAAAATGAAGAAAATAAGAGAAAATAAATAAATAAAATAATTTTATAATTTTATAATTTTTTTGTTATGCTTACAAACTCTCTTCAAAATATTTTCCTTTGTGTTCGGCAGAACAAAGACATTCATACAGGATCGGAACTACTCCAGGATGAGTAAACAGACAGAATGACAGAATTTTCTTCTGTGGGTGAACTACTCCTCTAAACAGAAAAGATTACAAACTAAAATATATGATGTCATGTCAAATTTGTGAACTTTTAAAAGCAATAACTTTTTTTCAGAGATGTTGTGTTGATGTTGAAACATACCCATTCTCAGGATTTTTGTCAGGGCTGAGATCATGGTGACCGTTTGATGCTTTCGGTAATTCCATTTTCAGATGTACAAAACTTACAAATCCAGCAAAGAACACTGTAAGGTCGAGCTCTGCCAACACAGTCTGAAACACAGAAAAAAACAAAAAAAGGTTGTAGAATAAATGATGATTGTACTGACAACTGAAGTCACTGTAACACAAGTTCTTTGCTAAAAAAATAAATAAATCTGGAACATAAATTGGAGATACATGCTCAGATCTGCTTAAGCAATGAGATCAATCACTTGTTACATCTTAATGATGTGCAAAAGGACCATAACCTTCACTGAAATAATATCAAGGTCGAGGGGAAGGCAGGAGAAAAGGAATGATAAAAACATTCTTTGGAGCATTACGGCATGCAATAAAAAAAAAACCCTAATGGAAAGATTAGCCTTGATAGAAAACAGCTGTGAGTGTCTGTGAGTTTTTTCTTCTCCGTCATCAAATTTAGGCTGATAGGTGTAGGCAGTACTCTGCAGCTCTGCATTTTTAAAGATTAATTACTGTAAACAAAGTAAAAATACACTATAATTTTAATGTGTGGGAGGTGCAATTACATGCAGGTTAAAAATCATCATAGAGTAGTAACCTAAAAACTAAATATTCAGATCTTTCTAAATAAAAAGAGCATCATGCTATTGTGAATTCAGCTGACTGTTTAAACACAGGTTTCCTGGATTACCACAATTTGAAGTATACTAAAGTGGACACATCATGTGAGCCATATGTTATGATTATAAATAAACCAAGAATTGTATATGTATATCATATAGGTGTCTTTTAGTACAAAAAGCATGGCTGATGCAACATTTATTAAGCATGCACGCTGAAGGAAGCATTGTGAAAAATGTGCCAGTTCTTGTAGGTCAGGAAATACTTAGGTCTTAATCTGTCGTTCAGGATACTGGCAGTAGCCTTATTAGGGAAAATGTCTGTATTCATTCAGCTTCTCTACACTCATGCTTTATTTGGGTTCTGACACAGAATTCCCTGAATACTTCAACTCTTACTAAAAGCTTGGCAAGCACAGAACCTCAGTCTTACTTAGAAGTTACTAAGAAAATAAATCAGTAAATATAAAATATCAGAACTTCAGAGCCACAAATGTATTAATGCTCCATATTTAAGACCTCAATAATACTCTGTGCAATCTGTTATATGCTTGTTCAAAGTAAAAGCAAGACAAGATATACAGTTCAACTGAAGTGTACTTTAACAGCATTCCATCATCCCTAATATCAAATATGTCCTTGGAAAAGAGGTTAATGAAGGTGATTTTTGACAAACCATCAACTCACGACCAACATGAACAACTGACATTAAATAAAGCATGAAGTGAATAAAACATCTTATTTTAACTGTAAAGAAAAAAGGAAGTTAATCCTGTGAGGCAAGGCTTTGCCATGTGACCTGTCTGATGCAAGACTTTATCTGTATTGAAACAGAACGCACGTCCTTACACACCCTTATTTCAAACACACGCTTGTATCCCAGCAGGAAATGGATGTTGAGAAAGTACTCACCACTGTAGGATGAAAAGAAACCTTGTGAAATTTAAAAGCCTCTAAGTGTAGCTTTGTGGTCAGAGAGCCCTCATTCATTCGTTTGTTTCTGTGTTGCCTTAGTAAAGCTGTGCAGCTTGTGTGAGAACGCACTCACATTCAGAGCTCACCTGTGTCCTGAGACGAGGGAGGGAGGAGATTAACTCCTGTGTGGAGGAGTGGACATGTGTCTATGTTTAGAGATCTTAACATTCTCATATATGTTAAAAATAGTTGATCAGCACAGTCTTTTATATGTATGATGTATGTTTCTAAATTAATACAAAATTAAATTTAAGGTATAAAAAGAACATTTAGCATTAAGCGCTGAATAATGGTAACATTGGAAATGTGTAACAATTAGGGAATTGTTTAATGAGGTATAAAGTTGGGTAAGGGGTTATAAAGAATTTGGGAGAAGGCAGGGGATTGTGGGTAGGTGTGTGTGTGTGTTGTGGTAAGTAATGGGATTAGAAGATCAGTGCTTTTTAAAGGTTAACTGCAAGACCTGGAAAAACACCTATAGACGTGGTACACTATGTTAAGCAAATGATGATTGTTTTATTATTAAGATCAAGTTTCAAGTTGTTCAGATCTAATCTTGTCAAGACTCAAGTCATATTTGTTACGGTCTTGCGGGAATGGAAAATGCAGGAGTCGCGGAGTATAACAAAAAGTCTTTTAATTATCAAACTCGGGTTTACAGGAAGAACGTCAACACAAGACATAAGGGAACATAAGTAACAAGGGAGACTAGGAAAAACAGACTTAAATACACGACATCACACATGGAGAACTCAAAATACCTGGCAGGACAACTAAAATTTTTTTTTCTGTAAATGCCCATTCAATAGGAAAGTGATCTGAAAATCTGTCATTAATCTTTATTATATAACAGGCTACTTGCAATAAAATCTTGAACAAAACATTTGTCTAAATAAAATCATGCACCATGTCGGGTGTTACTGGCCAAATGTAAGCATGGGTTTGGTGGGGATTGACTTATTAAAGTATTACGATATTTAGTAAAGTTGACTTTATTCTTTATTTACTGTTGTTCAATATTTAATTTTGTTTCATTTTCATTTTAAACTTATAGCATACAATAATGCATTAAAGAAAATATGCATATTCACAGTGATTAACTTTATTAAGTATCATAATACTTTAATAAGCATCATTGTTATGTCAATAGCCTAATGAAAACAGTACATGTATTTAAATTTTAGTGATGCTGGATTTGACGTCATGTTGATACTTATATTGTGGTTTCAAAGACATGCATAACACAGAATTACTAAATACAGCTGCTGTATTAAACACCAGGAATCTTCATAGAGACTATGCACCATGTAGCAAAAACCATAATCCTGATATGTGTACTATAAATCCATTTAAGGAGAGTAAAAGTATACTTTTAAAGGAGTAATAAAGAAAACAAAGGCAAAGTATGAAAGACGGTACTTCACACACACACACTCAGGGCATTATGCCAGTGTTTACAAGTGTTTACTTTTAGCCATAATACAAAGATTTGTATTGAAAATATTGTGTGTTTATCGTCATCTAAGAGGATGTTCTCACAGAAAGACTAGCATCTTGACAGGAAATTGCATATATGACACATGTGGGCCTCACTCACAGCTATTGTTACAATGCCATGTGGTTAAAACAAAGCTTTACGCAGGACTCAAAACACTAAATGTTCTAAAGTCTAATGGCCTTATTATAATGGAAGAAACATAATCTATTGTTACTTTCTGGTAACTTGCCTAGGACTTGTCAAATTCTGAGAAATTCAGTTGAACAATATCAGCAATCCAATTCAAGATAAACACTATGATATCTTACAAGAACAGACCCTTCAAGGAATGCCTCTGGCGGAAAATTGCCTGAAACGATATAACCGGTTATAAAGTACCATTACATACTGTGACGTCAAACACCTTTATGTCAAAGTGGAAATGAAATCCTACAGGCATGACGCATTTTAAACCAGTTAAGTGGCTTTTGAAGCTTAGAATGTATGTGAAAAATTAAACCGCTGCATGTGGAAATGTGGTAGATTGTATAATATTCTGTCTTATTCCATTGCTTCTATCTCTATTCACCCCACATCCTGTCTACCTCTCGTGTAAATTCTGTGAAGATGACGTGTGAGAGAGTATTCGAGGATAAGAGTGAGAAAATGTTTAATAATGAATATAGCAATTTATAATCCATATCAAGCACGTGCCACTGTAAACAAGGGATACTCAAGTTTAAGTCAATTGTAGAATCTAGATATACTGTATATGCATGTTAGTCTGTACAGCAGCAGCCATTACAATACAGTATGAGAAATAAACAGTAATTCTACTATGATTAAAATAGAGGCAGTGTAGGAGAAACGGATCCTACAGTCAATTGTGTGATTGTTCTCTGAGCTGTGTCATGAATTATTACTGCTTTCAGCACAGATGCCTTGACACGTGGTCTTCTGTTCACTTTTCAGAGAAGACCTCATGAATGATGCTAACAATTAATCAAGAAACATATGAATTATTAACTAGTGACTCTATATAAAGAAACGGTTAGACAACTTAACTATGTTTTTTGTACTGACATACAGTTGACAGAATATTTGAGAGATAATGGAGTTTTCTTACCTTATGATACTTTAATTAACAATCGTCAGTGTAGTGAACAAAAAGGTCTCCCAGAATATATAAAAAGAGAAAAAATATGGTTTAATACTCCTAGATGGTTCTTGAGTATGTCATCTTATACAGACAGATGGAAGGAAAGAGGGGGACAGAAGACAGAAACGTGGTAACATTTAGTAAGCGAAGTTTAAGCCACACCTTCTAAAAAGAGCGGGACTTCCAGTTTGTCACGCCCACTTTCTGAAGTCAGATAACTAGGACTCTTATCTCACTTCTCTTTTTTCTCTTTGTGTGCACATACCTACAAGCTATAGTCTATGCCATGTGCTCAGTTTAATTAAGGGCATCATCCACAAATGGGATTTTTTTCCCCCCTAAATTTTCATTGTGAACATAATACTCACACTATTGTATAGAATAGTGCATAAATGTGAATTTGGACACACCTCTGCTGTTGCATTTTTACAGTTTTGGCTTTGTAAGGCAGAACAGCAAAGGAATGTTGCGCTTCTGGCCAAGAATTTCAAGGGAGCTCGTTTACTTAGCATTTAGCAGACAAACAGCATGGTCGTAGAAGAGACAGCTCCTCAAGGCCACTGTACTGATAATGACTCAACTACGAGAACTAACCCTTTAAGTCAGAATCCCCCAAAGCAACTCTTCACTAACTCATCTGTTTACTTATTTGTGTTATTTGTTCAATGACAGATGATATTTTAATTCTCCCATGCAGTTCTAGTGCAAGCTGCCATTTAACATGGACAGATAAAATGGGTGATATGGTAAATAACCCAGGTCCCCCTTGATACCGATTTGAAACCTAGCAGTTTCAAATCCTCATTATTTAAGGGTCATCTTCATTTGCACAACTTTCTTGGCATGTTACATTTGCTAAAAGCAGGTTTCTCTCATAAGCATAATAAGAAGCATGCATCTAATAATTAAATTTATACTACGGGGCGTTGAAAGCTTTAATCTGGCAGGCAGCTCTTTGACCGCATTACACTTCTATATCACTTTGCCAAATGGTTTCTGTTATTTCAAAGGTCTTACAACAGCAAAATACACAAAGTCCACAATGATACTGGCCAAACAAATAAATATTATAATCAATATGAAAAAAACGACAGCTCATTACCATGCTTTGCCACAAAATTATGTTTTATTATGTATGGCAAGCACATACTGTCAACTTAAAGAGCACTTGACTGCTCTCAAGCAAGGTAACAACGGTGCTGTAAAGAAAATGACCTTAAAGTTTCACTGTTTTAGCTGAACACTTCTGAGAGATGCATAAAGCAAAAACAACCTTGAAATATATCAACTAATGGATATCTTGAGGGGTGGCAACCGCAGTATAAGCAGAATAATTGACTCCGGGCCATTGAATTATTAAAAAACTTGTAATCAGACAAGTTAAGTTATTTTATCAAATACTACATAGGATCAATAAATTCACATATTAAAACAAACACAACAAACAGTAAGTATGTTATTGTATATAGAGCTCTAATTCAAGAGTTACATTTAGGTGTTTTTATATATCATAAACACAAAGTAAGACAAAAGGAACACTAAATCTTATTGTGTTGACATCTGTCGGTGTTCACAAATTTGGAATTTCTTTCACAAACCAAATACAATTCATGTAGTGTAGCCATTTTATTTTTTTCCTGTTGATGCTAGATGCTAATTGAACCTGCCTCAGGAGAATTAAATGATCTAAACATTTCAAATAATTTCCTGAGAAATTGGAAGATGGTGTTCACATATCATGGTTGTGACACAGCAAATATTAACACTAGGATTTGAAATACTGTATTATGAAACTATAAAACTTAGCAGAGCCCATCTGACAGAGATATACTCTGCAGAGGTGAACTGTGTCAAGCTGCCCCTGATTTCATAAATGTCTTTAAGAAATTTCTGACAGTGTTGACAAAAAGTGGGGGCGCAACTTTAAAATCTTTTGAAACACACGTGTCATTGAAAACCAACCTTGCTTTGATAGGAGATATTATTAAGTGTTTTTGATAAAACAAGCTTTTTTCATAATTAAAAAAATTATTTTATCCATTTTATAGCATATGAATGATTGAACCCTTTTCTGTGGACACAGGTTTTAGATGAAGTGAGAGCACAATAAGAGTCAGAGATATAGTATAATAATATGAAAACTTTATTGCAGGTGATAATTGTGTCAAATACATTCTATTAATAATCCCTCATAACATTTAAAATTGAAAATATTTGTATTTTTTATTTAATAGCAGTTACACCTGCAGGACCTCAAGAACGACTGAAAAATAATGCACATTTCACGTTGAATTAATATCATTTTTTATTTTTATTATAAAATTATACTTTCTATTAGAAAAGTATTATTTGTCTAATAATTCAATGACCCGGTATCAACTATTTGTTACATAAATGCGATTTGTCAGGTACACTTTTACAAAATTTGTCACTGTGGTAGCTAGCTACCCTATTAAAAGGTACTAACATTTGAATACTGATATACACATATCATTTACTGAAGTAAAACCGATGTGTACATACTTATGTACTGAAATGTAGACTTTAGATATTAATGTTTATCTTCAGGGTACTATTGTACTCTATAAATGTACCTTTTGAAAGGGTACCGCCCAACCTCTATACCTTTTTTCTGAGAGTGTAAAGTTCTGCTGAGGTGTACCTCACCTGTCCGGGTGTGTGCTGAATTGTCATGATGCCCTGCCCTGGTCACTCGGCACCACTGGTCAGAGCATGTTGTGATTTGGATGATGATCTAGAGTCCCTACTTCTTTGTAAAACAGCGCCCTCGGGTGGTAATTTCAAAGTGAACAGCCGTCACAGATTTACCACAGCAGTGTTTATTTATTTACTTTTCCCTCAAATACTAAGTCTCATTGTATGTCATTGTGATTTATGGTTCATAATTATTGTCACTGTCAACAATAAATAATTGTTTTGTAAACAATTCTTCCTTATTTTTTTGTCAAGAACTTATAATAATAAATTTTACAAAGAAATATGTAGTGTGACAACGAGCCTGATGTCCCTTATAAAAAAATTATTCAGTCCCTCCAATTTATTTGGTTGTATTCTTTGACCATATAAACAGTTTTGTTGTTCTTGTTTTTGTTTTTTTGTTTTTTTACAAAATTGGTACTTGTTTTACATTCCACTGTATATCTGAAGAATATATCAGTGTAAAAGGCTTTGTTTTTTGTAACAAATGTGTTTTTTTTTGTATAAAAAATGTATAAAAGAAATAAATTATGATTGTTTTCAGTAGGTCAATTAATCAAAGAAAAGCTGATGATATTCATCCGAATTTAGAAATTAAATTTTAGACTACAGAAAGGGGACTTTTGTTTTGTTCCCTTTTCCACTCGAGCACAAACCCGGAAGAAGGAAATAATGTCCGTCGTCGTCCACTAACGTTAGCTCGAGTCAGTTTGAGGTCGAGTGGAAGGTAAGCAAACAAGTATTATTTCCAACAAACACGTAGTTTACAAGTAAGTAATAGTTTGTTTTCAGTAGTTGTTTATACTTTGCCAAAGTCGCTTGAGCTCTTAATGCAAATTAAGCTGGATCTCAGCCGTTTCACACTTGGATTTGAGAGCAGATGAGTCTGAGCAGACAGTTAACGTTAACGTTAGCGGCTGCTGCTAGCAGACTGACAGTCTTAACAGTTAACGCTACTAACTGAGAATAGTATTTGTGTATACTTTCTCATTAGACCTGCAATTATTAGAATTATACGAATTCATTTTCCGTTATTTGTCTTGTAAAACTGCTTAAATGTTAAATAAACAAACTCACTAAAACCGGTGCTTTGCACTGGCAAACTTTAGTGTGCGTGTTTAACGTTACGGTTTGTTTGTTTTTGTTTTTATGCATGTCGTGTCTCTCTATGGTGGACTTTATTAGTATTAAGTGTTGTTTATCAGACGTGTTTATGCCCTTATGTTTTTTGTTGTCAGTTTGGTTTCATTTCGTTTTATTAGTCATACGATTTATTCGGAGTAAAATTCCCCTTGCAAACGCTTCTCTTTCAGGCCCCAGGTCTCAGTGACATCAGCTGTGGAAGTTGAGTCAGAAGACAAATTTAGCGTTTGTTTGAATTCCCAAGCAGAGTAAAGCCAAATGTACGTTTTTAGTCAGTATTTAATGCTTGTTTTGGCCACGGCGCAACAAAGGGCCAGTTAGACCTTACAGGCATAGTTTCAGGGAAGTGGAGGATTAAAGAACTGTGGCTTGCTGTGTATATGTTGTACCTAATGTTAAATGCTGCCTTTCATTAAACACCTTCACAAGAAGCCCCTGGGAATCTGGTAATGGAAAAAAAATTGTAGTATTTGGGGCTCTGTGGCAAACACCTCATAGATTAAACACAGTGAGGTATTATATCTAACCATATCAGATTCAGAGCTTTGTTTTGCAAAGTGTCAAAACAACCTAAACTATTTCATTTCCTTTTTTGAGTTAAGAACATGTCTAATTTTGTCCATTCTGATGCAACATGGTTTTCCTGTCCAGTTAACCATGGCGATGACAAGTCAGACGTCCTGCTCTTCGATGAGCAACCACACTAAAGAACGGGTCACCATGGCCAAAGTGACCCTGGAGAATTTTTATAGCAACCTGATATCACAGCATGAGGAAAGGGAAATGAGGTGAGAACCAAAAAGTCAAAATACTTTTTCCTTGTTTTAGAAATATTTTTAGGTACTGACTTTTCCAATTTCCAGAAAGTAGTTAAAATAAGTTAGAAATATTTATCATTTTTTTTCAATAGTTTCTCTAGTGAACAGGTAAGGCAAGTCTAAATGAATCACTAAGCATATGTAATGCATGTCATTCTTCACATACTGTAGGTTTGAGTGAATACGGTGAGATGACTGTCTGTCGTTATCGTCCATTGTTTCTTTAAGAACCTCCCAAATTCCAGGAGTGCTTTTAGACGGCCTGCTCCGTCCCCTGGAGGACCACACCTTTCACTGAAGTGATGAAGCAATTCTGCCTCTCACTAGTGTTTCATCACATGCTTAAGAGTTATCCTTTATCTGTTACAGACAGCAGAAATTGGAGAAGGTCATGGATCAAGAGGGACTAGGTGATGATGAGGTGAACTGGTCTTTTTTTCTGAAAGTATTTCCTTGCTTGCATATACAAACATCTTGATCTAGATTCTATTTTTGTGAAACAATATAAAACAGAAGTTCAGAATGTAATTTAATGTGATTGGTTGGTTTAATTTCTGCTTTTTCTGGTCCTGCAGAAGCGTCTTCGGCGGTCTGAGCATGCTAGGAAAGAAACTGAGTTTCTTCGTCTCAAACGAACACGGCTTGGATTAGAGGACTTTGAGTCACTCAAAGTGATTGGCAGAGGAGCCTTCGGAGAGGTATGAGTTTCTTTTTGTTAAAGACCTCAGAAAAATTGTTGCTTTTAACTAGGGCTGGGCTATATATATATATATATATATATATATCAAACGATATATTATGATGTTTTTTAAAAGGAACAGAGCTGTAGATCAGTGACAAGCTACACGTTGAGTTTTGGAGGTGATTCAATGACGTTTAATTAATTTTTTTATTATAAGAATTTATTTACCTTAATTCTTCTAGGTGCGGTTAGTTCAGAAGAAGGACACAGGACATGTTTATGCCATGAAAATATTGCGTAAGGCTGATATGCTTGAGAAAGAACAGGTGAGTCTTCACTAATAGTTGTGCATCTCTACACATGACATTTAAGGTTCTTTGTCTTGTTAATAGGTCTTTGTTTTCTCTTCAAGGTTGGCCATATTCGAGCAGAAAGGGACATCCTTGTGGAGGCAGACAGTCTGTGGGTGGTGAAGATGTTCTACAGCTTTCAGGATAAGATGAACCTCTACCTCATCATGGAGTTTCTGCCTGGAGGTGAGTGCAGGATGTCAGATCATCTCAAAGAAACCATTACAATCAAAAAGATGGTAATAACGCCACTCCTAAGGATGACTGATATATACATGCCTGTGTTTGCCCAGGTGATATGATGACTCTACTGATGAAGAAAGACACTTTAACAGAGGAGGCCACACAGTTTTATATTGCTGAGACTGTGCTGGCTATTGACTCCATTCACCAGCTTGGCTTTATCCACAGAGACATCAAACCAGACAATCTCTTGCTGGACTCAAGGGTAAAAACATATATTAAAAAAATACTTGAATAGAAAAATCAAACTCAATTATCTTTAGCAAAATAGCCTAGCAGGGTCACGTAAATTTGATCAAATGAGTGATTCTCATTCACATCACTTTCGCAACATTGTTTTACTCTTTCAGGGCCACGTGAAGTTGTCTGATTTTGGCCTATGCACTGGTCTGAAGAAAGCTCACCGCACAGAGTTCTACAGAAACCTTAATCACAGTCTTCCCAGTGACTTCAGTAAGACTTATCACCATCCATAACTCCTGTCTTCAGAATCACATGATCATTCAGAAATCATTCTAATGTCCAGATTTTCTGCTCAAGAATCTTTTTTTTTTTTTTTATTGTCAATATTGCATTTATTTGAAATCAAATTTTTAATAACATTATAAATGTCTTTTCAGCAGTTTAAATGTAATGTATACTTGCTCAATGAATTTCTTCAAAAAACAGTTACTGACCCAGAACATTTAAATTGGTATTTTAGATAAAATAATGAAGGTGCTGCATGGCTGATTCTGTGGCAGTAACTTTTGATACATTTTTTTTCTTTAGCATTCCAGAACATGAACTCAAAGAGGAAAGCAGAAACATGGAAACGAAACAGGAGACAGTTGGTAAGAGTTTCCTCATGACCCAATGCTGTTTTACACACAGTGGGTGGGTACAGATAGATCCAGTGTTTTGAGGAAGTTATTGTGAAATGAATGTGTTCTTAATATGGTAATTGATGATTGTAGAAGTACCATAGAAGGGTTACGATGTACTCTTGTGTAATCCATTAGATCTCACAATGTTTTTGTTGCATCAGAGGTAAGAGAGTAGGGGGGGAAAAAAAAAATCATCCTTTTTTTTTTCTTTCCCCAGGCTTTCTCCACCGTTGGAACCCCTGACTATATCGCTCCAGAAGTGTTTATGCAAAATGGGTATAACAAGCTTTGTGATTGGTGGAGTTTGGGAGTCATTATGTATGAAATGCTGATCGGTGAGTTGATGTTTGTTTTAATAAATAAAATAAGCTTGTTTATTTTATTACTGCTTATGGTTAAAGTGTCTGTGTGGGTGTTTTTCAGGTTACCCTCCATTTTGCTCTGAGACGCCTCAGGAAACTTACAGGAAAGTGATGAACTGGCGGGAAACTTTGACATTTCCACCTGAGGTTCCAATTTCAGAAAAGGCCAAGGATCTGATTCTCAGGTTTAGCATTCTCACCGATTACCTTTCTCCCATTTTTTTTTTTCATTTCAACATTTAATTTTTTGCTGTGATTCTATATCCAATTTTTTGTTGATTTCCACCAGGTTCTGCTGTGAGGGTGAACACAGGATTGGAGCCACTGGAGTGGAGGAGATCAAAACTAACCCTTTCTTTGAGGGAGTGGACTATGACCATATCAGGTAAACTGTCATCACACACTTGTAATGTCTTTTGCGTTGTAATTATAAATACAGTTATATGCCTAATTTGTCACATGATCTTGTCATATTGAATGTTTTATTCAGCACGTGGTAATTTATTTATTTTGAAATTTAATCTAGAGAAAATGTCTTTGTTCAAATAATGAGTTAGGAATAAAACAGTAATTTTGGGGCTTGTATTAATGCTGGTTTATTCATTACGTTTTTCCATGCACTGTGCTCTTTAAATCTGTTTTCAATCTGTAATTAATTCTGTGCCTGACATTTGCACACCAAACACATTTATGCTATTATTCAAAAGTTTGGGGACAAATGATTTTTTTATTTATTTTTTCTTCTCACCAAGACTGCATTTATTTAGTCGGTCTTTTAGAAACAATTTCAATATGCTTCTCAATTTTTTTTCCCTAGGGAGAGACCAGCGGCTATTCCGATTGAGATCAAAAGCATTGATGACACCTCCAACTTTGACGAGTTTCCTGATTCAGACATCCTCCAGCCTTCAGGTTTGTTTTTAGTTAGTTGTAACCATTTCTAAAATACATTACATTTTTGTGGCTTTTATGTATTTTCAAAACATCTTATTCTCACACTCTTTCTCTAAAGTCGCTCCTGTGTCCAACCACACTGAGGCAGATCTGAAGAGTAAAGACTGGGTGTTCATCAACTACACCTACAAGCGCTTTGAGGGGCTGACCGCACGAGGAGGCATCCCATCATACATGAAAACTGGGAAGAGATAGGACTTACTGCACTCGCTCAATGGTTGTTTTTTCATAAGGAGACATTCTCCATTGCTTCTCCTCGCATCTGAAGGATCCTACATCACCCGTTTCCTGCTCTAACTCATCTATTTATTGGATGTGGACTCCACCCGCACTCAATCCATAGAAAGAAACTTTCAAAGTTTTATCTAAGGGCTTCTTTTTCTTTAACACCCTGATTGTGCTCATTTTATCCCTGGGCTTTTCCTTTTTTACTTCAAGGATCCAAGATTTAAGGCAACCATCTTTTAGGTTGCCAGATTTTGTACATTTTGGAATGGAGATATTTTAGTACTCTTGACACTTGTAACAAAAAAGGGCTTGAACGGAAGCTAGTTAAATCTTCTGCATCCATAATTGATTTTAATTGCATCAGCAGAGGTGGATCATCAGTTTGCTAGCGTTTGTTATAGAAGCCCTGTCTCAGCTTTTTTCATGTCCACATCTTAAAAAAAAAAGACTGAAAACTTCCATTTTATTCAATAACATGGATGTTTTGAAAATCCATACTTTTCTCCTCGGTTTTTGGCTCTTTTTCTTGTTGCTCTCACCATACAAGATCTCAGCGGCAATGGAAAACATGGGGCTTCATAAGTCAGTCTGATCTGAATGTGATTCACACAAACCCCCAGAGCTGCAGATGTTGCCTTACATTGGGGTCCTCCTTATATACCAGCAGAAACATCATGAATGCATTTGCCAATCAAACTAAATTGTTCATCAACATACCAGGAAACTTTACCAGCTGATGTCAAAGACCAAGCAAACTCTAGCAAACGAACCAGCGTTTGTTTTTTATTTAATAGGTAGTTTTATCCACTGACTGATTCAGAAGTTGCTTGGTGCTAACGCTGTTGTTTTTCCTTAATAAAGGGGCTTATTGCAGAAAAAGCCACGTTTTTTGCATCTTGAGGAGAATAACGACACTATTCAGGGATTTGAATTTGATTGAGTCTTCCATTTTAATATGGGGATGAAATGTTCAATGCAAAATTTTTATATTACCAAAGAGGCACCATGTTTGATCGGCTTTATGGGCTTGATTCTCGATGTTATTTGGTTGTGGATGCTTTGGCTTTCATACAGCATTAATTATACTTTATTAAGCTGTTAACATATAAACTTGTAGCAGAATATTCATTCCATAATGGTTCCAATCTGTCTGCGTTATTGGAAGCTGCTTGTATCAGCATGTTACTTGTGATTGCTGACTTTATAAAAATGCAAGGTGCAAGTATGATTTTTCAGAAGTGTGTGAGATTCCAGACCGTGAATGAGCCATGTTTCTACAATCAGGACCCATATGTCGTCTTTCTGTGACCAAATTGAATGTATCTTGAAGAGGCTTCTGGAAGTTGCATTCATTTAGGATTGGCTGCCCTGGAATGATCTGAGATCCATATAAATGCTTGATTGAATGATTTGGGGACTACACAGGATGAAAAGATTTTTTTTAGATCTTGTTAGATCTCAAGCTGAACGGCTGTTGCACACAATATACTGCTCGAGAAATATTATCTCAAATAACAATTACTGTATCCCAGAATGCTACAAATAGAAGTAGCATGAAATTGTGATTGAATGGTGTGTTTTTTTTATCCTTAGAGCAATATGTGACCGTCTTAGGTCTGGATGTGTATTATTATTATGATTATTTTTTAATATATAATGGCTGGAGATTTTCATGCTGTTTGAGAGTCGGCCTGTTGCATGTTTTTTGTGTGCTGGATGAGTCAGAAGAGCTTGAATGAGTTTGAGAATTTGTATTTTGATTTTCTTTGCTGCTTTATTTGTTTCAGTGCTATCATTGAATGGGAATATGTGAGGGTGATTTCATGGTTATCGCTTATAAAAGATGGCTTGATGAAATTATACACTGTCTACAAGAAGCAGATCACAGGCTGAGCTGCTTTGTATCTCTTGTTGCTGTATCTCACATGCTGAAAATGATCATGAAACCAGCGTGTCATAATGATAGTGTCTGTTTTAAAAGCTCACCTATTTTTCTGTAGGTTTCTGGCTTGCATCCTTGAAATAATGTGAGGATATTCTATTTGAATGAGGAAAAATGACTTTTTTTTTTTCTTCTTAAAGATTAACAATGCACCTTTTGCTAGTTGTAATGTCATGTATATTTAAAATACACAAACATGCGCGCATCGTGTTGTTAAATACACACTGAAAGACTGTTGTGTTGTGTGCCTGCAAGAGTTTGTGATTCTTTTTTCACCTAACCAGATGTAGACTAGTCTTAAGATTTTTGGGGTCTATATTTACTTGCTTAAAGCTAAAGAAATAATTACACCAATGTGTATAAAGGAGTTTATTCACACTGGTGCTAAAGTGCTCACAAACTATCAGTGCAGGAGATCTCTGAATTTTTGCTGTTAACCCAGTGCTGATGGAGGAATGGCACTCCTGCTTCTGAATAGTTTTGAACATGGTTCCAGTTTTCACTGATGTCAAATTTTGCTGTGGGAGGTGGACGTATGTCCTCTCTCTGCCTTAAGTTTGAGTTGTAGAGTGTTTGTGGATTTTTCCAGAGCTCACAGAGCACCTTTCACTGGTTTATTTGTTTGATAGAGAGTTTGTTTTTGAGGTGTGGGCACACTTTGACCTGTTAAACGTCCTGAATAAAATACCAGTTCATTTAAATGCGTGTGAGGCTCTTCTGTTCCTCTTAAATAGGAACACTTTTCCATTAAAACACACATTAGGCCTATCCAATTTTAAATAATTTTTTAAAAGTCCTCTCAACAATTTGCTGTTTTTATTATTCTTGAACTGTCTATATATCTAGACCTTTGTATTGCTTATTCTATACTTTAAATTGAAGGACATACCATGCTTGAAATGCATTTTAATCTGAATATCGTAATGGTTCATTTAATTTTGTCAACTAAATAATCAACTGCTGTTATAATGTATGCAATTGTTTTAAAGTAGGGTTGTTTGACCAGAAATAATAATTCGGTCATCATTTATTCGTCCTCAAGTTGTTCCAAACCAGTTTTTGTGTTAAACAAAAGATATTTCAGAATTCTTCAAAGTTCTTCAACAGAAGAAAACACTTTTGGTAGGTTTGGGACGACTTTTTAAGGTGAGCAAGTGATGACTATGAACTATCTCTTTAAGGAATATTTTAAGCATCATTTGCTGGCATCCAAATTAAGAACCTGTGATTATACTTGACCTGTTTGACCTTTTTAACACATGTACAAGTGAAACTTTTTTCCTAAACAGTTCATTAACAGCTCCACTCTATAAATAGTGCACAGATAGTTTGGACATGTTTTTCAATCCCACACGTTTGTGTCAAACTCATTCCTAACACTTCTATTCATCAGTGACAATTCATTGGGCAATTCATTTAACTTTTTAATCTTTGCAATGTTTTCAAACATTGTTCTAGGAAAGTTGAGCTGCTGTTCTTAGTGTTATCCGGTAAAAACCCCACAAGAGCAGAAGGATGAGTGCCGCCATTACAGCAGATATAGACACGCTTATCAGTGCCATGTTTCGGACAATGCTGATGGGATACGGGTTTCCTCTGGTCGTTATGTTAGGAAACAGGCTCTCTGGGTTTTCCCAGTGATGTAGATCTTTAGCAAAGTCTAAACTCACTTCTTTGGGTGATAACACTTTCACCCCTTTATACATTCTCTTCACTCTTCGTTTGTCAGTATCCAGTACGTCACAGCGGTATGTCCCAGAATCCTCTTCTCTGAGTGGGTCTAGCACCACCTTGTCCAGGCTCAAGGCTTCATAGCGGCTGAATAATGAGTCATCAGATGTGATGATTCCACCGGCAAAGCGCCAAGATACCACAAATGCATAACGGCCCATGGCTTCCATCACTTCTTCTAAGCAGTCAAGCACTAGGCGCTGACCAGCGTATGCTGTTTGGGTCTTCAGTCCACACTGCCAGGTGTCTAGGCAGCGGATGGTCCTCATCTTGCAGGAAATGCTGGAGATGTTTCTATTTCCCCCAGTACTGCAGAGCTCTTGAGTGCGCAGGCCAAGCCCACAGGTGGCACTGCAGGGAAAGCTGCTGGTGATGACCCAGCTGCTGATCTTCTCCAGTTCTTGCAGTTCGGCTTTGGTTAAATTGTTACATCTGCTTGGAGAGTGCAGGACCATCCAGTGCAACAACATTAGCCAAAGTGCTAAATGGGCCATTGTGACTTTTGTCACTGAAGAGGGGAATTGATCTGCAAAAGCTGCCAGAAAATATTCAGAATGAGAATCTGTAAGCACATATATCTAAATAAATATATATATATATATTTTTTTTTTTTAACCAAAGTATTTCATTAATTGATATAGTGATTAATATATTTATATAGCAAATCTGAATTAAAATAATTAGCTATCAATTGCTTTTTTTTTCATTAGATATTTATTTTTAATTATTCAGTTTGTACACACATTCCTAGCACACATGGATTAAATGAATACATTTATTTTTAAATTATTATAATTTAATATAATAATTTTAATACACGTCTATAGCACACCTGGGGCCCGTTTCAGAAAGGAGGTTAATTGAAAACTCAGAGTATATTAACCCTGAAATAAGACAAACTCTGGGTTTTCCGTTTCAAAAAGGCAGGTTTGTCAAACTCAGGAAGTAGGGTAAGAAAGAGAGGTAACTCATACTCAGAGTCAGTTACTGTGGTAACTTACTCTGTGAAACTAACCTGGTCGGGAGCAGGT
>JAUCMS010000145.1:10224219-10237121 GCA_032357445.1 Enteromius radiatus | reverse complement strand
AGCAGCTATGTTTTCCCACTTAAACTGTCTCTGTTTCACCGATGCAGTGGTGTTGCTTTTATTTTTAAATATGTGCTTATATTTGCTGTAACTTTGCATGAGCATATCAAGTTAAGCTTTATTTTTCAGATGTTGCCATGGTGACTCGCAATATCTGCGCTCCATTGATAATGGCTTTTTATAGTCGCGGTGTACAAGCTTAACTCTGAGTTAATCTACTCAGATTTGATTGACCTTACTCAGATCAGCTGTTCTGAAACACAAAACTCTGAGTTTTTAATCTCTAGAATTAAACTCAGAGTTGTTTGAACCTCCTTACTGAAACAGGCCCCTGAACTTTTCCAGTTGTGGTAAAAGAAGGTTTACATACAATTTACAGTATCTGCATTCTTAATACTGTTTTGTTACCTGGATGATCCGTGGATAAAGAATCATGTAACTATATGCAAACCTTTGAACGTGTTCGGTTTTTTTTTTATTCAATGATTGTCTCTTGTGGACTATATGTAAACGTATTTTTTGTGAAATGTCGTACTACTAATACTAGTACTAGTACGCAAGTACTAATAATAACAAACAAACATGTATTTTGTAGGATCCCTCTTATTTTGGTAAAATAATAACATGTAATCTTTAAAAAAAAATACACTTTTGCATATGCGGCAAAGTAAAAATTTTTGACTGAAAGTGTAGCCTATGTTCCAAACTGACTATAGGAAGAAAATTATGTATTTGATATTTTGAATATGTGAATATTGAATACATGAATATGTGGGGTCTTACCTTACTTTCAGCGTTTAAGAGACATGAAAATGTAAAGATAACCCTGAAACTTTTGAGATTCTGCATTCTTATCACGTCATATTTAACGACTTTCCACAGTTGAGTCTATCACGTGCGATTGAATTAACGCGAGAAAGCACGTGCTTAAAAGATAATTATGCTATAACTGTCGGGTAAAACATCTGTTTATTTGTTTTAAATATTTAATCGTGTTTTTTTGTTGTTGTAACCTTTGTGTTCGATCTTGCCACAAGATGGCGCTCAGTCTCACATAACGAATGTAGTTGTGATCAAATAAGTGACCTACTTATAATATTATCTTTGTGTCACATATATTAGTTTAAGTTACTGGTAAAACACAGATTTTCAAATTATCAAAGCACACATTGGCAACTCTATTAAGCTGCATGTACAGTTAGTGTGGGCAGAACTCAAGCCAAGTAAAACAGAACCAGAGGTTACTGACACCTCTCAAATGTCAGACAGTTATGAAATGCCCGGGGCTGAAAAACTCCTGCGGGTTAATAGTGATTCAAATCAGGCCAACGAGTCATTCTTACCCTTTTCGTTTTTTGCCCGTTCATTTGGTGGAGTCTGGTGGTTTGGTGGCCATATAAGTTTTGTGAGAGAGATAGAAAGAACTTAGTCTTTTGTGATGGGGTAAACAGGATGTGGACAGGCTCTGATGGCTGTTTGTCATGCTGAGGTAGCATCACCTCAAGGGCACAGACAGTACGAACAAAAACTTGACATACCAAACAAGCATTAAAGGAATAGTTCAGCTCCAAAGAAAATTCTGTCATCATTTACTCACCCTCATGTGCAAACCTGTATGACTTTCTTTTTTTCTGTGAATCACAAAAGAACACACACACACACACACACATATATATATATTTAAAAAGTTTTGTTGATCTTTGAGTTGTGCTGTGTGGAAATAAAAGACTGAGACAGTTCTCAAAATATATTTTAAGTTTCTCAGAAGGAGGACGGTTATACAGAATTTGAATGACATGTGTAAATGATGACACAATTACTTTTTAGTATGAACTATCCATTTAAACTGTATAGGGATGACACAATCATCCTAGGCCTACAGTATATTTTTATATTTTTTTGTCTCACTAGAATTAGTCATATACAAGCCTTTAGGCCGGTAACTATTTTTAGGCATGTAACCATTAATGGAAATCAATTTCTAATGGCTTTAATGATTAAATTAATCATTTATATGTTTACTTCTGTTGACAAAATGTAAAAACAGAGTTACATTTTTGCTTACTTCTGTGTTTTGAGTTGTGTCCAAAATAAAAAGCACATTTTATACAGTATGATGAATGCTATGTACTACAGATGCAGTCTACTGTTGACATTGTCATGTGGCCTACAGTTCTAGTGTTCAAACTCCTCTTCCATTGCCTCATAGGATGGTAAAGGATGCATAGAATCTCATATTGCAGTATTGCAAATTACTTTCTGTCTACTGTTTTATAAATACTGTAAATTCAGAAACACTGCTCCTTTTAAATACTTTTTTCACCATCTATATAGTGGGGAAATATGCTTATTTGGAGGGTGCCTTTGTTAACATCACTGGCTCATATTTGTCTCGGTGGGCTATAAATAGATTTAGATTTAGATATACTGACACCTATTGGCATACGTGTTGATGTAACACTAACAGCTGTGGTTTTTACACCAAAACGGTTTTGTTTGTGTCATACTATGAAATTTTGATTAATTCCTAACAGATTTTCATTTATTACTTATGTTTTGTGCCAGTACATGGCCGGTCATTTGATATTAACATGACAGAGCCCATGAAAGGGCGACCCTCTCCATGAAAAAAAAAAATCTAGAAAATATGGGTACTCTTCATCACATGTTAATGAACATAATTTTCATAAAAAATATTTTTTTTGTGTGTAAAAATATTAAATAAATAAATAAATAAATACTGAATGCATCAAACGTGATGCCAAAGATCAAAGGATCTTAAGATAGCAAGGGATCAGTTTTACAAACTGAAAACGTGATTGTTCAAGCAGTGCAACTTGCAGACGGTCCCTCAGTTGGCAGACTCGCTTCTCTCTCTTCAGCTCCCACAACAGTCTCACTTTTCATGTAGTCCACACTGAGCTCTCGTGAACTCGCTACTTCGGCTTTTACTGCACGGTTTTGCCAGTGATTTCACGGTTGCTGATCGTTTCACGTGCACTCTCTTATTTCCACATCATTTTGCTCCTCTGGCCACTTTCATAATTTACGCTGGAGTCAGTCGGTGGGCTACTTCTTCATTTTACCTTTTAAACGGAAAGTGTTTTAATGAGATGCAAATTGCATTGCGGTCGACTTCGATGTTGTGCGTTGCTACTTTTACAGAAGTTTCTTCAGTTTCAATATAACAGTTTGCCCTGCCGCATCCTGGCGTGAGGTTGCGTGCAGCGCGCGACGGATTAAATGGATTAATTATCACATCTTCACATCAGTTTTCACACAACTGGCCTGTACTCTCGTTTGTTTGGAGACTTCTCTCTCTAAGGGTTTTTAAAAATGAGCGAAATAAACACCGAGGAGGACAGTCAACAAGAAAACGGGGACCTCAGCAGCAAGGACTCGGACCGTCAGCTTCGCCTGAGACTGTGCGTTTTAAACGAAATATTGAACACTGAACGGGATTACGTGAGAAACTTGGCATTTCTGCAGTCGGTAAGTAGATTGGAGTTGTTGCATTTTGAGCACCCATGTGGCTGTTTACATGCTGCAGTCGCGCGTTTATTGTTACAGTCTCGTTTACAGACTCATAAACTGAAGATAACGGGCACTGGTGAAGCTGTCAAGCGGTGTTTTAGTCACTGTACTGGCGTCAAGAAAGAGGAAGCTCGGACAGCTTTTCAAAAACAAATAGTGTTGGCCAGGTTATTTTTAGTGGCATTTTATAAATGACAAAGCATGAAACACAAGGGACTGTTTGTAGAGGGACTTCTTGGGGGTTTTATTAATTATGTTTTAAAATGACGTTATTGTATGTTTTAAAATGAATATTGTTCCTCCAAGTAGGTGTTTTAACTCAACCTTTTTGCTTCATGTACCACTACAGCCCAAACAATTAGGCTCAAGAACCAATTCTATCGTTTATTTGATTAAATGCACACAAAAATGATTTTAAACCTTTAAGTAGCATATTCTGTTATGATTGTAATTCATACACATATTATATAGCTATATGTGTGTGTGTGTATATATATATATATATATATATATATATATATAAATGTGTATCTAAAAGGTTCAAAACAAATCCCAATTGAAATCCTAACGTTCTTACACACACATAATTGACTCAGTTTCTTATATGTTGTACTTTTCTGTTCTCTGCTGGTTGTAGATGACTGAAGTGTGAACACTTTCAAACTGAGAAACAAGAGTCTGTCACTTTTTACTTTTTTGTCATTCAAACAAGTTCAGACTGTAATACTCAGAAATTAGAGTATATTTCCTGGTCATGTGCCATTTCCTTTTATATAAGCTCTGTCTCATAAAATCAGCAGCGACTCATGTGAGAGGTGGGATTTACAGGGTCTTCAGGGCAATCTAGTAAATCCCCTAACACTTGTTTTTTTTGTCTTTTGATAAGACTGGGGCGTGCTCATCAGTATACAATCCTGCTCAGCCCAGAGCATGTGTCCTTCAGTAAACGATGCACCTGGAGCATCACTGACCCTCCACAGTATTTCAATGCACTGATAACATATCTTAACAATTAAAAAAATAAATGCAGAAAATGTTTGAAGTCTCCATGGCATACTTGGCATGTGTTTTCTTGCTCTGATTAGCATCATATCAAGACATAGCATGCCTGGAATTAAGAACAGACAATCGTGAACCCATTCATATTCCAAACCTACTACAGTATTTTAGAGCTTTAATAAACCCTGTTATTCAGTTTTTCACGCATTCCCAAATGCATTTCTCACATTCCACACCAGTGCATTTGTCCAAAACCTCTTGATCCTGGGATAAATTGAACAGGATCAAAGCAACTGGAGAGGTTTTACAAACATGCCAACGAAGGGTTAGCAGCCTTACAGTTATTAAACCAGTTTTATAACAATCCTTCATAATCATATCGGCCTGTTAAGCTTCTGGAGTACAGTGGCTTTGTGAAGAAGCTGCCAGTTGATGGCAGTTGTGGCCGTTTAAGATTTATGAAAATCACTGTTATAGTTTTCTGTGAGAGGATGGGTTCACTTGTCCTAGTTATTGTTCTTTCTCTGCATATGGGAAGAATCATAGGTCCCTCTCATCTTTTGAGTCTCAGTGGGATTCATCTCCCTAGCGGAGCGTCTGATGTTATCTGATCTGGAAGCATTAAGTGAAGCGCGACCAATCAAATTAGTCCCTGCAGATGCACCTGACGGCCTCTTGTCAAGATGTGTTGACGCAAGTGAAGCGAAGCGGACGGTGGTGCATCAGGTGAAAAAGAGAGGAAACCGCTTCGTCTTTCAGCATGTGTGTCTTTCCAAGGGCCTCGGTGTGAAAAACAAGGCCAAGCTTGAGATCGATATCAAAGACGTCTGCCTTTCAACTCATGGCTGGCACTCTAGGTGGTCTTTATGCTCTTTTGTCAGCACACAGCCATGCCAAACGTCACTGGCTGCCACACTGTAGGGTGACTGATAATTGCTTCATGAATGTGTTTGGATATTTAAGTAAGATACCCAAACTACTTTTATCAGACTGAAAGGTTTCAGGGCTGTGGCTTTGTCACTCCCTGAATGGCTCTTCATGCATCTGTTTATATCTGGAATTCCACTAGGAATCTCAAAGATATTACAAAAGGATAATGTCATGTAGTTTCAAAGCAAGAAACCAGGCTGTGATTTGTAAACAGTTGGCAGAACCGAAGATTCCCTGATGAGTCTTATTTTTTTGGCATCACACCCAATTTTTTTTTAGCATCTTCTGTTTAATTTTGAATTTTAGATAAGAGGGGATGAAGTAAGGTTTAGATGTTAGGGCACATTAAAGCTCACATTTACCCTGAGTGAGATGTATAGAAAGGGGTATGTCTCAGAAGAACTGAGTCAAATGTTCATAAGTTGCTCTGAGTGACTTGTTCAGTGGCCTATTTTAAAAACTCTAATGAAAAAAGCACTTAACAAAATAAATATAATAAATTTATATTTAAATAAATATACATTATTTTAAAATATACATCTAATAATAGTTAATTAATTGCTTTAGCAAATTAAATATTTAAAAATTAAATATTTAATTTTACATTATTTATTTGAAAATTATTTTTTTAGTTTTATTTAAACAAGCCCTTGTAAACATATTTGTTTTTATGTTTGAATTTATTTAATTGATAATTGAGGATTACATTTTATCCTCCAAAAAGTGCAGGAAATAGTACACTACAACTCAAATGTTTTTGAAAAACATAAAAAAAATGCTGAAAATTCAGCTATATGACAAAAGTCACATTGTGAATTTTGTCATATAGCTGAATTTTCAGCAGTCATTATATGCTGCTTTAGTGCTCAATAAATATTTGTTTTTATTATTATCAGTAATATTTACTGTCACTTTTGATGAATTTAAAGCATCCTTATGTATGAACCCAATATTAAATAATTTATTAGTTAGTTACATCTCATTTAACAGACCTTTTTAAACCATTAAGATAAGAAAGCTGATTCCAGGGAAAGTTTCCCAGAGAAACTTGAGGGTTAAATGTCTTCCTCAGGGGCAAAAAAGTAGGAGATTGTGATTCAATTAACTTTTGAGTTCCTAAATGTAAGAGCTTTAGTGTTTGTATATGACCGGGATACGCTTCCTGTGCTGGGATCTGTGCCCCATCTAATGTCTTTGCTGCCATTCCAGCTGTTGTAGTTTGTGTGGCCCAGCTGGGCTCCTGTGGACAAAAGTCTGTTCACCCAAACAGGATGACACGAATGTATAGAGGAGGAAGTCAACCTGGCGCTTCCTGCTTGCCGATGATGTCTCTTTTTGAGTCCTTGCAGGAGAAACGTACAAGTGTAGGCTTTCTGCACTATAAATACTTTCAGACCCGATCCGCACCACAATGTCACAACCAGCTACCCAGCAGCCATATGTGTAAGCTGCAACTCTATAGACCAGATGCCCAAGCCTGGTCCTGTGGGCCAAAGTTGGCCTGTGATGATGTTTTTTTGAGCCCACTCTGCATTTATAAGTAGGTCTAGTTCATATTTATAAATTGTTACTTGCTCCTGATTATTTCCTGATTTTTGACATTTACTGCACCAAATAGTTTTCAGTGCATTAGTGCCTGATGTGTTTTACAAGCTCATATGTATAGATTCAGTGTTGAGCGTTTTGCATGCTAAACTTGAGTTCGCTGACCCCCGTAGACCCTCCAGATGCGCAGTATTACTGATGATTATCAGTAGCAGCAGCGGTGCAACCTGTTACTAAAACAGTCTGCAGCTGTGAACTCTCGCCGCAAGCTCTGCTGATTACGCTCCTATATCCTCTAAAGTGTCAGATTATCAGTGTCTTAAAGCTGCGACAAGTCATGCGTTATAAGCCAGGACACAGAGGCACAAGCCAGCACCAGGAATTTAAGGAATCTCTTTAAATTTCCTGAGCTCAATTAGCATGGTAGACCTTTCCTCGTGTTCAAGCCTCTGATATCAAACAAACACTGGGCTAATGTTGCTAATTATAGCTTCATTTTTAAGGCTGATGAGTGACTGTTTTTGTGGAGGGGGTTGAGTTTCCTTGTGTTTTTCTCTGATAAGGTATCACTTGAGGGGAAACCAGTTGAAGGAAAAGTGCTTTTGTAGTTTGAGCTGTTTCTGATTACTTTTGTGATGTCTGGAACACCCAAAGACCCAAGGATATCTGGAAAAGAACCAAACACAAGCATTTGTTTCTTTGTATTCCCCAAGAATACATGCAGTCCCAAACTCTTGAGTAATCATAACTGAGTTATGATTTTAAAATCAGGAGAAAAAAATTCACTCTTGTAAGCAGGGCTGGGTATTGTTCAAACTATTTTGATACAATACTTTGAGTTCGAGACCGGTTCCTGAACGATACCATTTTTTGATAACAATTTTATGAAATCAGTTTTAACAAAATTACATTATCTAAAAAAAAACCTTTTTTTCAGCTTGTTGACATTTATACAGATTCAAAACCTCATCTCCTGAGCCACTGCACCGAGAGAAAAAAATATATCCAACACAATGAATCAGTGCAAATTAGTTTTAATAAAGTTCAAATAGTTTTCAGTTTACACATCTGTTATGCTACCCTTACACTAGTGCATTATTATTTATTCTTACAATAAGCCTAATTTTTTCCCCTCTGAAAATTGTGTATTTAAATTTTGATTTTAATTTATGATAACTGATTTTATTTTATTTGAATACCATTACAGTTCTGTGTGTACATGATATGACGATAGATTTAATCAAATGAAACGGTCAAATGCTCTTGAAGTAACCCTCGGAGCAGTTCTGGAGATGTTATTCATGTAGCCTGCTGTATTTATGTCCTCATTGAGTGAGACTAAAGACGTTAATATCACAGGACGTGTCACGCGCTAGTAAACAAAACTGCACGTCTGCACCATACATTAACGCAGAGACATGCAGAATTCATCTTTTTTTGCGGTTAAATATTGACAAATACTATTGAAAGCGTGTGCTCTCACTTGTGTGTGCAGCACGCACACGTTTATGTGTGTGTGGCAGAACTGCGCCGTGCACGAAACAGAGAACGCAACTTATAGTAGAGACAGAAAGCACGTGCAATCGTGTAAATTTACACACTTCTGGTCAAAAAAATGGTTTATTGGCTCCCTGATGTTGATGAGATTAACCCCTTTAGGTATCGGAATTAGGTACCGAACGATGAGACATTTTTTTTTTAACTCTGTTGTATCGAGGCAATTCGGTCGGTACCTAAAAATTCAATTAAAATAAATTTATAATGAAATATCAATGCTATGTACATTAGTTTTACTTTCTCATCTTGACCAAGACTGTATTTATTGGATCAAAAATCCAATAGTAAATAGTAGTAATATTGGGAAATATTGCCGTTTATAAAAAAAAAGTTACTGTATGTTTCTTTGACAAATCTGAATATTCAGCACATTGTCAGATGACCTTACATATATCAATCTAATATGCTGATTTGAACATTTCAAAACATTTCTTATTAGTATGAATGTTAAACAGTTCTTTGATGAATTATAGATTAGGAAGAACTCCTTTGCATTTCTTTACTTGACATTTTTGATCAATTTATTGCATCCTAGCTGAATAAAAGTATTTAATTTCTTTAAAAAAAAGTTTTAAATCCAAATAAAAGCGTACTGTCTCCACTTTTTGAATGTTAGTGTATGTTCCTTGAAAGTCATTTTGTCAGAATACTCTACAGAATAATCTACTTTTTAATTTATCTGTGCAGTACAAAGTTTGTGATATTTATGAGCAACTCGGGCACAATCAAACATTTAGTATTCTGTTATGTGTAGAAAGATTTTGGGCCAATGATCATTTGTCATGGGTTGGGGCTACTTAGTGCTGAAATAGCAACCATGGGACCAATAAAATGTCCTGTCAATCAATGTGCTAGCTGCTGCTTAATGGAAAAAATATGCTGCAAATCATCAATGTTGCATGTTTTTCATGTTCAGGATGTTTTCATGTTAATGTTGTGTAGGAGGACATCCTGAATCATCCGCATCAGCAGTGAATCTGTGAGGATCCTGTACAAAACAAAAAGCAAAATTAGCTGAAATGATCCTCCCATGGCTTTTGTGGTCTGACCGATATTATGAGCAAGGACATCTGCTGATGTACTCTGTGATATTCGGTATTTTAAGCCAATCGCATCAGATGAGCTGAAAGTCAAACTTAGAAATCCTAGATGGAGTCGACTGATTGGTGAGTCACTGTGAGGTCATGAGCACAGCATGAAACTGATAAAGTCGTCTGTGTTCCTAACCACGCTGACAGAGGTGTTGATGAGTTATATGTTTATTCAGATATCAAAAACAGAGACACACTGGGATATGTAACCAGGCAATGACTGTCACCGGCGCTTACTAGTTAGATTAACACCTCTGAGTTAATTGCATCTACCTGGCGAGGCACCATGTTATAATCACGTGAATGAGGTATGCCTGTTGGCACCTCCTCATCTTTTACAAACAAGCTGACAGCAAACAAAGCCATGTGTTAGAGATTATGAATGCTATCAGATGGAGGAGAGGTATTCAGACCACATGCATATGGGATAAGACTCTTAGCAGATGTTCCCAAAATGTTCAATAAACTTCAGATTGCAGCTTGCTGCATTAAACTGACACTTACATAACTGTGCTTTGAGCAGGTTTAAGGTCTGTTTTGTGTTCCTGACTATTTAATTATTTAGGTGATGAGGATTTATGTGCGTGTATGAGGTTTGTTTTCCTTCGGATCTCTTTGTGGGATAGTGGCTGTGATTATTTACTTGAATTACATACAACACCGCTGCTTTCTCTCTCTCTCTTGGCTGCCAATAGCCTTGATTGTGACCCCATCACAAACATTACTTTTGCAGCTGTAGACAATAGCCGCCTACTTGAGAGGCATGTTTTGCAAAGAGAAAGGCAGCAGTAAATAGAAGGCCATACATTGAAGTGTTGACCCTTGACCCCTTTGACCAGAAGAGCTCTAAGGAATTCCTCAGTTGTCCTGGGGGAATTGCCCCTGAGGGTTGTGGCCAGAGGCCGGCCGAGGTGTCATGACTCTTGAGATATTTTTTGGGTGAGATCTTCAGATGTAGGCGATGGCTTTTCCAGTTGCTTCTGAAAGGGAAGAAATATGAACAGCGTGATGTTAACTTACCCCACTTACCTCACCCTTGGACAAACAATGGAGCGTGTAGTATTGATGGATGTGGATTGTGTCAGAATGACTGGAACTGAATTATTTAGTCCTGAAGAACACTTGAAGATGGAATTAGTCTGGCTTGATCAAATGCTTGCTTAAAAATTCAGGTCATTCATTTAGGTAACTAAATATTAAATTTATTATAGAGCTTAACTAAAGCAGATCATTGTAATTCATTGACATACATTTTAGTGATTCCAAAAGGGGTATTTCACCTTAAAATGTTTGTAATTTTTACTTACTCACTCTCATGTTATTCATGACACATTATTTTTTTAGGAAGCAATCATAAATGATAAAGAAAGCAGCTTTGAATTTAAAAGCTGTGGATTTAGATTTCTCACAACAGATCCCACAGTTTTTATGTATCAGATCGGTAGGGGGACAATAGACTTTTGTGTTTGAACACATTCAGCCACAAGAGTGTCTGTACTATGAAAGAAAACCTCTGAAAAAGTAAACAAGCTCAAATGGCTTTATACCCCATTCACACTTGGATTTAGTGCTGTCTATTGTGTCAAAGTGTTCAAGTCTGGATCAGTCCAATTTGTGAACAAATAATTTTTTGGAGCTCGAATTAACTTTTGGTTCAGTTTTCTAAATTAGAAGAAGCATTTTTTTCTCATTAATGAGTGAACAATGGCTTACATTTGGGACTGTTGCTCATGTAAAGATCTTCTAGTAGACACTGTATTCTTGCAAATTTCAAGTTATATTTGGGTTTGTTTTGGAGCTTATAAATGAGCATGTGAAAAACAAATCTAATTGAAGATTATTTAAAATATTGAATCAAATCAGTCTTACTGCATTTTTGTATCAATTTAGAATGTTGTGTAAAACCTGCTGTTTGATTTAACACTTGCAGTTTGATAATGAATGAACTCATTCAATCTCTACTTTAATCTGTCACAACCCTACAGCTGATGTAAAGCATCCAGTGTTTTGTCATCTTGTGGGTTTATTTCCTGTGGTTAGATGGAAGAGTCTTGTCCAGCCACTAAAACCACTCTTAGGATGATAATCAAAGAAATTACAGAAATCGTGCATTTGTAATTTGACTCTAGCGCAGCAACACTGTAGTGATGATGATACACTTTGTGGCTTTTGGGCTGAATGTGCTGCTGTGATATTGAATCCATTATTCTAGAGGGAAGGAGGAATGACACATCAGGAAATTAGATAATACGCACACACGCATATAAGCCTGTGGTAAATGACAAAGTAAGCTGCTGCGGTTCTTCACAGCCAAAGTAATCCCACTATGCGTCAGTCTCCAAAGGTAATTAAACCATGTGTGTTTAAGTACTCATGCAAGTGTCTCTCTACATGAAGTGATAATGATTGTTGTCTGTTGTTGTCGTATAGGCCAGCTCAGGGTCCACTCTGTCCTTTCCCCCCTGTGGTGCATGAACCCCTGGCTCTCATGGCACCTTTCCATGTGCTCAATCGCTCTTCCATGGAGATGAGCCCAAATGCCTTCCAGATGGCCAATCCAATCTGGACTGAGATCTTATCTGGACTACCACATGTCAGCACCAAGCCTTTGTAGCATTACTGTCCAACGGTCAACCAGTGTTGGATTTTCCATACGCTCAAGCTTCTTAATGATGTTCTGGTGTCACAGACAGGGGTTTTCTTGTGAATGGGGCTATTTTACGGCAATGTGATGAATACACTTGCCTCACATTGGAGGCATATCAATTTGGAACTGTCCAAAACATGATTGACATGTTTTTGTGTCCTGACCAGGGCTGGACTGGTAATCTGGCATTACCACGCACTTGGGGGCTGGTCCATATAATATGATTTTTTTTTTTATGCCCATTGGTTGACTGTCTTAAAGGACATTGAGCTAGTACAATGAAATCTCAGGCCACGCCCTGCCTCCCTCCTGGCCAGCCCTCATTTCTTCATCTGCTATGTAGAGTTCGACCGGAGTTTGACGTGAGTCCGTCTATAACAATCGATAAACCAGAAAAGAGCAAGGGGATGCAGAGAAGCTGGGGGAGAAAAGATGCAAAAGCCTACAAATGTAACGTTAAGCAGCAAAATGTAAGGAGCTTAATAACAGAAGCTCGCATGAAGGGGAAACGGATGAATCTTACCTGTCCTTATGCCTGCGCGCGCCACGGCTGTAGAATACGTCAACACTTTTTAAAACAGCGAAAAAGTCAAATGTGT
>JAUCMS010000145.1:10210960-10224119 GCA_032357445.1 Enteromius radiatus | reverse complement strand
GTTTTTGAGTCAAGAAAAAAGGGCTCAATCCTAGCTTTACTGGCACAAGGATTCAGTGAGCGTCAAGTTGCTTCTATGACAGTTCACAAAAAATGAAACAATCGTGCATTGTTTGTAGTATTGGTGGTGTATTGGTGAGATTAACAGTTTTAAACTGATTTTTCTGCAGTGATCTCTTATTTTTTTCCAGAGCTGTATATGGTAGTCCTATATGTGGTGGTGGGCCGACTGGACCATAAAATGCCAGGGCCAATTTTTACTCCCAGTCCAGCCCTGGTCCTGACTAAGAATGTTTATTACTTTTCAAAGCAGTTAGAATTATTTTTGCTTGGCAGATGAGAAAATAAGTGGGGAAAAAGGTTTGGGTCTCAACTATATTTAAGAACCAGAGTATCATACAGTCTTACTCACAATTACCCTAAGAATCTAGCTGTCCAGATTGCCATTAGGTTATGTAGCATAGTCTTGCTCTGTGTATCAGTTATGAGCGTCTTTTCTCTTGTAACCCTAATTTTTTTCTGTCTCCACTGTCCTGTGGTGCCGTGGCTCGTTTCCACCCCTTTGAGCAGCTCAAACAGCCATGAACTTTGAAGCCCCTCATAACGGAAGTGCGGGACAGGGAGCCGAACTCAAAGAGGACTTTGTTGCAGCAGCCGCTGCTTGAGGGGTGATGGGGAATCAGAGTCACGAAAAAAAGAGGGCCGAGCTCGGATCCCCTCTTTCAAACCTCATCCTCCTGCTACTGGGCTCTTTGTCTCCATTAGCTGGGTCGTGGCCACAAAGAGGGGATTTTTCCCCCCTCTCTCTCCCCCCTTCCCTCTTGGTTTATTTATTCGATTTCACGCCATGCCGGCCAAAATGGCCCCTTCCTTGCGTCCAAAACTACTTCATATCCTTTTGCAGCGAGGCAGATTCTCACAGAGAGCCATGAAAGGGCCCTTTGGAAGGGCCGGGGTGTGTTTTTAGCTGGGCATTCACAGAAAGCATGAGCATCGGATTCAGTACGTTGTTCTGTTGCTCACGTTGTGGGAACCAGTTCGGGTTGTAAAGAGTCTCCTCACTTGCACTGGAGAAAGAAGACAAATGTCTGGTTTGGAGAACCTCAGGGGTTCTTCTGTGACCCTTTACTGTTCGTTGAATGCCAGCAAGTAAACACCACTGTTTGTTTAAAGCGGGAAAATCAACTTTAGGCAGGATGCTGTTAGTCCTGACATGTGCTGAGACATTTAACTTTAGGAAGGCTGGGTGAGTTAATGTCTAAGGATGTCCTAGACAAAGGCAGAGTGGATATCCTCAATATCCTGTCACTTAGCAGTAGCCATAATATCAGACTGGATGGGTTTGTTTCATGATGTACCTTCAGCCCTCACAGTGACGCATATAATGCCTTGGGTTTATAGTCAACATGACATCACAATTGACCACATTTACTATCATTACATGTTCCTGGGCTGTTTGCGAGGGATTCAGCAGTAAATGTTATTCCATAGAAAAGCTGTTTGTCTTGTTTGTAATGTTCTTCTTCTGAAATGACTTTCTTTTTCCGCTGATGTCAATTACATTGCACAGGCCAGTGGATAATGTTGGCATTTAGACATTGTTTTATTAAACACACATTTGATCCGACTGTAGTCTGGCATGTAACGCCCAATTCAATCAGTTCCTGTTTAGTCACTGAATATTATTATCCATTCTGAAATACATCAAATTATAGAGTTGGTGTTTCACATTGTAAAGTAAGTTGGGTTGGTTATGCCGTCACTTCAGTGACTATTGACTGGACAATACAATAAAAGTTGTGTAGTCTGGTGAATCCTTAACATTCAGATGAGTTTGGGTTTTAATATTTCAGACTTTTGATTAAGTCCATTATATTTCCTTCAAACTGTCCTAGTTTTTCAGAATGCCTGAGTTCATTTTATTGTTGTGCATTTGAAACTCCTCCTCGTGGTTGCTGCTGTCGAATTATTGCTGAATGAAAGCAACTATCAGGCAAATTGACTGTTAAGAAAGTGTCTGCAGAAATGTCTGCTGTCTATTTCCGCCTGAACGCTGAGTAATCGCATTCAGTTTTCTGAGACAGCAGTCTAAAGATACTATACTTTGAATTTAGAACTTTTTTTAATGTATTCATACAAAGACGAGTTGTTGGAAACAGTGTAGCTAATATTCAGGGAATGCTATATTTACTTTTACTGGTGATAATTTGTGGATGTAATAAATGTGAAGATGTGTGTTAAGGTGAAACATTCTTGTTTGATGTGTCAATACAATAGTCATACCCTGAACTTTGACATGCTTTTATATTATCTCAGCCCCTTAGTAGTAGTAGTATATGACATTGTTCACTTTGGTGCTAGCTTTTTAGTATAAACATCTCATATTAAAAACTAAACCTGAGCAGCTGCGTTATGAATTTGGCTTAATTCATATAAATCTGGCCAAGTCAAAAAGTTGCCCAAATGACCTGAATTCACACTATTTTATCCTCCTTAAAGGGGTCATGAACTGAGAACCCAAAATTCTCTTGATATTTTGACATATAAGCGGTCTTTGTACTATAAAAACATCCTGCATATTACAGAACTCAAAATCTTGTTACTTTAAAAACTGTTTATATTTAAGGCTGTCTGCTAAAATTACAGATTTTAGTATGTTCTGTGATGTAATAGTGTGGATAAACCCCGCCTCTCTGGAAAAAGATTGACGTCACTGTCTGTTTAGCCCCTCCCACCGATTCGTGCATCGTGTTTACGAGAGAGGCGAATGCACAAGTCTACACAGAAACCAAAATATAAAGACAAGACACTGTGGAAAGTTGTGGGAAAAACCGTATTTACATTGCCTTTTCCTTCTGTCCCCAGTATTACGAAAGAGTGAATGAACTTTATTTTTAATGAATTTCCAGATGTAAATAAGATCTTGGTATTTGTTTACTTAATTTGTACTGTGGAATCATTTACAAACAAGGCACAATTAGACACGGGATTTTCAAAGATTGAAACTAAAAGACCAACTAAAATTAATCAATTAGACAATTACGTGCTCACTATTGCTTTGTCTGTTAAACCAATAATTTGATATGTACTTATGCATCTGTCTGTGAAGGATGTAGACTGTCAAATAGGGGTGTGTGAATCGGCGCTGGTTTTGTGATTCAATTCGATTATAATTATCATGTCAACGATTCGATTCAATTCATTATCACGTTACATCACGATTATATCAAATTTATTTTGAACATTTTTATGAACTTATATAAGCAGGCTACTTTTTAAAATAGTTATGTTTTATTATTATTATATTTATTTATAATTCATTATTGTTAAGAATTCAAAGTAAATATAATATCAAAACATACAAGGAAATATATGGTATATTAAATTTATTTTGAGCATTTTTATGAAATTATATAAGTAGTCTAATTTCTTAAAATAAATTATGTTATATTTAATATATTCATATATTATTGTTAAAAATTTAAAGTAAATATAGCTTTAAATATCCCAAAACATACAATCAAATATAGGTTAATGCAATAAAGGGGGAAAAGACTATTACAAGCGATAAAGAAAAAGCACTTTCAGTATCTGGCAGTGCTTTAAATATTGAAAATCATAGTTATGGGTTTTTCCTTTTAAATCAGCATTATTGCCATTTGATTATTGTTGAGATCATTGATCTAAATTAAATGATCTTGGAATAATAGCAAGTGGAATCACAGGCAAGCAATGCGCACGCTTCTTACAGCGCCATGAAGCCCATTGCATTTGTCTCTAGCGAACAAGCTCAGATTCTGAAATAATGACTGTATTTTTAATACTTGCGTGACAAGCGTGTATGCGGATGACGTCATAAGCTATAAATGATTATCTATTACTACATCAATACAGAATCCGCATTGTGATGCAAACAATTAATTTCGACCCCTGTACTGTCAAACATTTGCAAGTTTTAGCCAATCATAGCAGTGGGCGATTACTTCCAAGTCTACAATCTGCCACACCTATTCAAACAGGACAGAAAATAGCCTATTGCTTCTAAATTGTGTTTTTTGATATAAAAATCATAATAACATTATAAGAGGACCTCAGAGAACAGCGCCAAAAAAACAGGAAGTTCATGACTCCTTTAAATGGGCAAATGAACACAATATATATTTTGATTATCATTTGTGGGAGCAGGATGTGACCTATAGCTTTTGGTTTAGCTTTATAAGTTCAGAAATTGCACTTGTACACATTGTTCTCCGTAGCGCTTGTAAAAACAGCACATCACTGTTTTCGCATGTCTCACTTCTGTTTCTTTGTTCGATTAGTCGGAATCACATGGTACAGTGAAGGCTTAGAAGTGTGCCTTAATGCTTTTGCATTTCCGCTTTTTTCCTGATCTAGCTTCCCTTATGGTGTTAAGCAATTTAGGCTCTCCCGGACAAATGTTTTCTGGCTGATTTTGATCGGAATCTGACAGAAAATAAAATCGGGTCACAGCTGTTGACATTTTTATTTTATTATATTTCATTTCATTTCAGTTTATTAGTAGTTACAAAGCTAACGATTCCATGCCTTTTGTTCACTTGTTTTAGTCAATGATTTGGAGGGGCCGTCTCGTTTAAAGAAATTGCTGAGTTTACCCTAGTTTCACAACCAGAGGTTTGACAAGAGCATGTAGCAATAGCCAGACTTGTCCCTTATTTCAATAGAGTGTCACTGTATTTGCCTTGTTTGACAGACTTCACGTGCTTTTATGTGTATGTGGTTAAAAAACAGGATCTCAGTGACGCATAAGAGAATATTCTAGAAATCAAATAGCTCAGTGTTTGTACTACCCACTGTCTTGCTATAAAGTAAAATAACCAAGGTACTTTTTAACAGGAAACCATCAGACAGTACATGATGAGGCGTTCAATTATATCCTTATTGATATCCCAGAACATGTCTATTGTCCAGAACACTTTCTTTGGCTGTCTGTGGCCTGGTGCTGCTAGGTCAACCAGAACAGTGCTAGTCTGGACGTCTGCTCGTGGCAGAAGTGGTGGCAGCAGGCTCTTGACCCTCAGTCCTGTTGGGAGAGGTTGAAGTCCACGACAGCATATGGCCAGTCTGGTTTAGTCCACCTTACTGTCTGACCATCTCTGCCTGACTGCTTCACATCAAACAAAAGGCTTGTTGCCCATGTCTGACCTTCTGTCACTCCAAAATTCATCACGGCTGGTGGGTTAGGTCTCCAGCAATGTGAGACAGTAAAGTACGTCAATCAGACTTTCACCTTACACTTTACTTTGTAGAAGTGATGTTTTGTTGCTCTCTGATCAGAGGCTTCACTTCCTTCACATCAAGAATGGCTCCAAACGAACTATTCCCTAGAGGATTGAAGTCTTTGGGCCTGAACGTTACCTCAATGAGCATGTCGAATGGATTTGCAAGTCTAAGATCAGAACCCATACTCATCCCCATCGCCTCAAGTTGTTTCTCTATTTTTGCAGCACACTGGCATGCATGTGGCCTTATTTCTCTGCACTGACCACACGAAGCTTCATCACGCTGCTCTGTTTCCTATCTAGAGTCATATCCTTCCTCTTTTTGTTTTTCGTAAAGAGAGCTCAACTTTATTTCCCCCTTCCTCACAAGTATCACCTTAGTTCATCCATTGCTCTGATTTCAGGGGTGTTCTTTCTTTTAAAAAGAAAGTTATATTTTCTCATTTCCTAATTGCACTCAGCATTTCAGTGGAAAGTGAAAACCAGATCTTTTTTTTTTTTTTTTTTGAAGACTTAACACTGAATGATCACATTTTAATATTAGCTAGCTGTTTTGCAAATTGCCTAGGTTCAGAATGAAAATATTAAACTTGGCTACAATAACTTAACAGCAGTTTATTAAAGTTTAGCTACAATAAAATATTTAAGGACTTGTGACGTTATTTTTTTTTTTCAGTTGTTTTCAGTTTTATTTTTTACCAAATTATGTTTTCCATTAATTCTAATTAATTAAATGGTTGGTTAATTAAATGGTCTCGTTACATATTAACTATCATAAGCATCACTAATTAATTGAATTTATATAAAATTATATTATTATTATATATTCATTATTTTTCTGATAAATATTTCTTTAACAATAATGTTTTTAAAAATAATTTTATTAGTAGTAGTAGTACTAAATTCCATTTTTATCCCAGGATTCCACAATTCTGTCTGCTTTTTCCACATTGGGCCCTGTGATCATTTCAAACAGTTGAATTATAGATTATTACATAACTGCACTGCTGTCACATGACCTCATCACATATTGCGGTAATGCAAATATTGTTTTGAAATTTTCTCGAAACATTTGGTATTCTGATGAATGTGTTAAAAGAGACAAAAATCCCAATTGTTATTACTTCCTGTTCATCTCACTCACTGTAAATGGAAGCTCAGGTTAAGCACATTGCAAGCACTATTTCGAAGACTTCAATAATATGTTTTTAGTTATCCGTACTGGCAGAAGGCAGCACATTGGCATTGCTAATATCAATTGAGTTGCAGTGGTGTTTGTTTATCAGAGAGGGACTAAGTGGTGTGTCTGTTTGCATGATAATGAAGGACTCTCGTCTGTGAGAGAGGCCATAAAGGAGGTCATTAGAAGTGGCCCATCGCTGTTAAGTGTCTGACCCGTCCAGGAGCAAGCAAGTGTGACAGAAATGGATTTCAGGCTTTTGAAGACAGATGTGCTGGACCAAAGTGAATGGTTTTCCTCCACCTCTCAGCTCTGAGACTCTGGTAAAAATCTGCCCATGTGCCATTGTTAGGACTGAACTGCTGCTGGTTATGTCTGCACTTCAGCTGTTAAGTTGCATGTAAAGCATTCAGTTTGTAAGATTTTGTTTTTACATTTAGCAACATTGGGTTGGATTGTCCAAAAATGTCACCCAAAGTATCTGTATACCTTAGATAGCCCGTGTGGTGAATTCATGAATTTGAATGCATTTCACTAGTTTATTTTCATTGTTATTATTTATTTTTTTAAATTGTTCTAGGTCTTTCTAGTTTGATGCAGACATTGTAGTGAATGTTCACTGTCATAATGGCAAATATTGTTGATCGAACTGCTAAATGTAAAGATGTTTTTTTTTTTCATGGAAATGTGTATAAAATAAGAGAAAAAAAATGGTTAAAGGGTGTATAACCTAACACGAGGACAAAAAATGTTTTCGTGTGCTAATCCTAATATATTCATAAATGAATAAAATAAAATAATTAATTCTGGGGCAATTACTGCACTGTTTTATTTACAAAAAATAAAACAAAACATTTTCTTAAATTGAATTTGGTTATTTATTGATCTGTTTTATGTCTGTTTGAAGAAGCTGTGTTTGTTGTGAAGGGTGAAGTTTAATATAGATAGACCTTTGAATTTATCAGAATGAGAAGGAAAATTAAGAAAATTTACATTTTGATGAGAAAGTTTTTGTCAAATCTTATAAGTTAATGTTGAAGTTATGGAGTTAAATTCCACTGACTTGTTCCCGAATTGTGAAAAAAAAAAACAAACAAAACAAAATGTACTGATAGAAATGCAGTAACACGAATGTTTATGGGGAAATGATTTGCCACAGATGCTGTTGATAGAGCTTCTCCTATATTCCTTTAATGTACACATTATAGAAGGCACTCCTTTGAAAAAAATTGCCATGACTACAGGCCGTATAATGTAACCACAAGTACATTTACTTTACATTTGTATTCTGTCCAGGCATATTTTTAAAGGGGCTTACAGGAATTTGCATACCGTGTGTTGTTCAAAACTGCAATGGTCATCATACATGGCTGTGGTTTCTCCGATTCAGTGCTATTGAGTGCTTGGGGAGTGTTTATGCGTGCAAGTATTACTTCACAGTTTCCATGTGGTAGATTGTTTTTGGCAGTAGTCCATCCCCAATACAAGGGTGAAAGGCCGTGCAAGCTTCCGAGTCTTTTTTCTTTTTTTTTTTTAACCATTCTGTCTCAATAATGACAATCATTGTCTGATAACGTGCTAATTTAAAGGAAAAGCCTGTAAACAATGAACAGTGCTGATGTATTGTGTGTGGGAAACAACAGCTTTTTGTTACGGAAAAGGTTTGTTCTGCCTTTTCCTTCCTGAAACTCAAGAGGCCAAGGTCTCGCTCCTGTCATTGAATTAGTGTCAGTGTTTGGTTAAGGTCACCCTGTGTTGCAGGTGGCAAAATTATAATGTCTGTTTCCTGGCAAAACATTTCATTGAGGGGGGAAAAAAGAGTCACCGAACAGCTTGTTTCCTTTGTGGGGACATATGGACACATTCATGCTCTTCTACATCTAATAGCCTGTGGCTATTCTACTGTGTGTAACTCTATTCCCCTCTCCCTCTTACCAGCTGGACAGAACAGACAGTCACAATCTTCAGATATGTAAACCTCATCAAAGCGCTTGCATGCAATTGCTCAGTTTACCTACTGTATAGACTGTAGATTTTCAACTTTTTTGCAATTAGCTGTTTTCCTCACTCTCCTCTATGTCAGTTGCATCTGTAATGTCCCTCACACACTTGAGGTCTACATTTGAGAGTTTCGTCCTCTCATTTAGTCTTGTTCTAACTCTTATTTTTATTGAGCTAAAATGAAACTCAGGATCATCTGATTACTGAAAGAGATTGAAGTCACAGCATAATTGCTTGTAAATGTTGCTGTGCTATGTTTCATTAGCTCAGTGCCTCTTTGAATCGGAATGAATGAATTCATTTTTCATTTCGCACACATGCCCCCGGTTGCACCTATCATCCTCTGCTGCTGACTTCACACTCTCCGTTGCCCAGAGAAACGGTAACCGTTGCCATGGAATCACAATGCAGCCTTGTAGTATTTGTTTATTTACATGATGTTTTTGACGTAAGCATGAGAGTGATGCAGGAAAAGGCCAGAGAAGGGCCAAATCGAGCCTAAGGAGGAAACCGTGGAGCTCGTAAAGGTGAATGAAGAGTGCCTTTAATGATTTCAAAGACAGGTATATGTAACCCTACTATTAACAATTTTTTGTTGAGCATCATAACCATCCCAACAAAGCAACATTGACTCAACCAGTGGCATAAGTTCGGGGATTAGGAAACAAGTGTTAATTTTTTTTATATATTTAGAAATCCATGTTGTGCAAACACTCATTTTCAACTCCACTAGCCCCTCAGGCTGAGTCACATGGATGACCATTTTATGGATTACTGTGGATGAGCCATATGAGAGATTAAATTAGCACATGCCTGAGGGATGGGCCCCTCACATTGCCACCAGGAACTGCAATGAACAACAGGACCACCATCATCACCACCCATAGTACACTAAGTGTCAGTTAAAAGTGTGTTCGGATCCCTTCTGGGAAATCAGACTAGCTAAACATAATCCATTTATCCACTCTATAACACAAAATGAGATATTTTGACAAATGTTTACACTGCTTTAGTCCATCCATACAATGAAAGTCAATGGGGTCCAAAACTTGTAGTATAGACTATATACACTTTCTTCTTTTTTTTTTTTTTGCATAAAATAGAAAATCATAGAGGTTTTGAGCAATAGAAGTGAGTAAATGACAAAATGTTCATTTTTTGGGGGGGTGAACTGTCTCTTTAAGTTGAATTGAGCCTTTCTTGTGTGCAAGCATGTGATTTCACATGTTTACAGCTAAATGTGTCGGAGAGGTTCTACAAACAAACAATGTCAGGAGCATAAGCTGCCATCCTAAATGTCTTGCAGAGATGCAGAAGTGTGACCAAGAGTTAGTCTGTCATTATCAGAAGGATGCCAGAAGGAGATGCAGCGAGTGCTTCTCATTAGGCAACTTTTCGTCCTGTTATGTGGTAAAGGAAAAAGAGGCGTGATGGCCTGCATTTAAGATCTCGTTCGCCTATAAAATCCATGAGAGAGGAATGAAGGAGACTGGCAATGAGAGATTTTTCTAACAAAACATTCAGCTCTATGCTGACGCACAAAATCACCTCACATGCTAATAAAAGAATCAAAGAGAAAGATGGAATGAATAAAAAAAAAACCAACAACAATTGCAGAGGTGGCAGAGGTGAAACCGCTCAGGATAAGTCTTTAGCTGTGTGGTGTTGCTGTGGGAGACCGTCGGAGACAATAGCTGGAGTGACAGGTAATTTAACAGACACTGGGGCGGAGTGAGTCGAGCGCACTGTTAGCTCATCGCCTCATTGCCGCTGCCACCGCTGCTGATGAGAAGTATTTTATAGAGCCAGAATTAGAAACAGTCTGTGAGTGGCAGACTGTCTTTCTCCAGAGGAGACTCTTCTAAAACTGCAAATCAGTGATGAAGATATTTATAATTCTCTCTCAATCCTCTGCTTCTTTTTGTATCTGCTTCTCAACAAGCCGAATGAAGATTATAGATCATTTTCCTGCCTACATATACCGTTTACTCACAGATATGGTTTAAATGTGGATATATCAGTGATTCTTATCAATCTGGGAGCTAGAGGCCTTAGCAAACTTCAAGGGGGCTTGAAGATGACTGAGAAGTACTTCAATTATGTTAAAACAACTAAAAATCATGGTACACATATATTGTTGTTGATAATAGGTGCCCAGGAGTCAAAAAACACTAGTTTGTATATGTATATACAGTTTGGGCTGAACATTTGAGGTCCTGATGATGACTAAACGTTTGAGTTTTTCTGTATTTACATTCAGTAAAAATGCTGATATAAGTCATTACTTTGAGATTTGTGTTAGTTTTGCTAGTTTGGTGTGTGCGTTTGTGTTGAACACCTCCCGTACTTATAGTTTTAGCACATAGTCTGTATGAACAGCAGGGTAAAGCGCTGTTAAGATCTCTTTGTAAAGAATTTTCCTGACACTTCTGTTTATTCTCCTGTTTCCAGTAGAGAAGTGCAGTATGTGAAGTTTGGCTTCACATGTTGTGTGTGTGTTTGTTACTCAAGGTTAATGTTTAGTGTCTAGTCAGAGTTACAGGCAGAAAAAAAGGGTGTAAACCTACAGCAAGTACATAAGCGTGACAAACATATAAATCTGCCCCACCTTTATTTCTCACCGCAGTGATTCTTTGTGTAAACACTAACTTTTTTCCCTCTTTGTCTCTCTCCGTTTTTGCAAATCAACAGGCTTTTCTCCAGAGAATAAGGCAGACTGCAGAAAACCAACAATGTCTTACTCCAGAGCAGGTCAAGGTAAATGAATAAAAACATTATCACACACACACACACACAGTACATTTACATGCAGTATTGCAATTTTAGAAAATATACAGTGGCTCCAAAATATTTACTCTTAAAATGTTACTGCATTAGATTAAAAATAGTGTTTTTTTTTTTTTTGTTTTTTTTTGGTGATTAAATTAAAAATAAATAAAAATGATCTCTTCCTTCCTCATGCAGATCTTGTTTTCCAACATTGAGTCAATTTTGGAAGTCCATCGTGATTTTCTTTCCACTCTGGATGCCAGTTTGCAGCCAGAACCCCAAGCGCACCATTCTCTTGGAAATGTGTTCCTCAAGTTTGTAAGTCCATGAGATTGCATTTAAAATCCTGTTTGAACTAGTGCTTCTCCGATTAGCAATTGATTCATTATGGTTTTGGGGCTTTTTAGTCATGCAAACCATTAAAATGTGTGTCCCAATCCATCCCAGTGTGGGATCATTACAGATCTATATGCATTCACCTCCTCCATTCTCTCAAAATACTACCAGCCCCGAGACTACCTGTCCTCCCTGTGGTTTTTCAAAACAAAACTATTTTTTAATGATGTTCATTAGCATCTCTAGGCGGTTTAGTCTGTCTGCTCCACTTTATTTAGGATCTCAGTCCAAAATTACTGTATGACAAATTGTGAAGAAAACAATACAACTGATCCTTCATCCATTTTCAGTCAGTTGGTTTGTAACATATTTCAGTTTCTGGAAGGCTTGGTATGATAAATATCTGGGTTACTATTTTATTTTTATTAAAATCTTTACATTCATTAAATTCGCAACTTTATGGAAGCATTGGGAATGTTTTCTAAATAGCTGTCTGCAATTCTAGCTTTTAAACTGTATAAACTAAACTACTTTTTCCTCTCTGGAAATATGTTAATGATGATTTGTGATTTGAACAGGGATTTAATTCATTTCTTAGTGTTGGCTGTCAGCTGTGCATATTAATTCTGGCACTTTAACTCTTTCTATGGTTCTCACAAGAAGCCATTTTGGGTTTGGCATCTGTATGTGACCTTCGACCAAGTTCACTGAAACATTCTGAGGTTTTAACCTCAAACTGGAGGGAATTTCCTCTTAATTGGACTGTATGTGTGTAGTGTGTATGTGTGTGTTTTTTGGATGAACGGTGCTATAAAGCATATGCCAGGACAGATGTTCGTCTCGTTCATGGATGAGGTTGTGCGATGCTGCCAAACTCTCTCATTACAGGTGCTGAGGTCTGGAGCCCTGAGGGCCCAACCAGAGTACACACACACACACAGACACACACACTGCATACACTGCATTAATGCGAATACCAAACCTTCTCTAGACATATACTCTCATGCATACAGTATATAAACGCACAGCTCTTCATATAGACAACATGCAAAGACAAGTGAAGAGGGTGAAAGGAGAAAATAACACAACTGCTCTCCAACCACATAGTATGGTCCCCAGTATTGTTTTCGTGCTCTGTCAGGATGCCTCAAGCACCCTCATCCGTCAGGTTTCAGCATCTCTGTCAAGGTTACAGTGCTTGCGCTGACTGTTCCTGTGGAGCTCGGATAAATGACATCCTACCCTCACCACATACATCTTTAATAAACTGTCGTCTCAGCCCTGATTTGATCCAGATAAACAGTTCTTCTAGACTTTTTTTTTTAGCCAGACCATTTTAATTTATTTTTTATTTTATTTTATTTTTTGTTTTTTATGAAGGTTTAGTTGGAACAGCATTTATTTAAAAGCAGTTAAAGGTGCTCTATGCGATGTTGCAGGAATTTAGCTCGATTTCATTTTTATCTCAAACTGTATGCATTACCCCTTGATGGTCTTGCTGTCTGCCCTCTGAATACATTGGGAAAAAACCCACAATCGAAAGACAACACAGAGGCGGCAATACCAAAAGAAACACTATGGGCACCACAACAAAAACAAACTTCGGCCAAACA
>JAUCMS010000145.1:10197193-10210860 GCA_032357445.1 Enteromius radiatus | reverse complement strand
TTTATATATATATATATATTTATATATATATTTTTTTTTTTTTTTTTTTTTTTTTTTCCTCTAAGAATGAGTTGAAATTTTAAAATGAGTTGAAAAAGTTGTGCTTAGGGTTCAGGACAAGCACCTCCCAATTGAAAATACAGAATAAATGATGATTTTACACATATTAAACTTATTAATATTTTAAATATTTTTATAGGTTTCAATAGATAATAGAATGATCTTAATATGGATCCCAAATTTTAAGAAAATACTGTTTCCATGCTAGATGACTTTACAAACAGGGGAAAATTATGACATGCAGGTATAAATTATTGCCTCTTTGACTAATTGACTGTATCTTTCTATGGCTGAAATCAAGGGCACTTGAAAACATATTTTAAGTTTAGTCACATCCACCAGTCACATAAAACAGACAGCATGCTGCTCTCTGCAAACCATGCTTATTATGTTCTTCAAAGAGAGGCACTTGAAAAGGGCAAACCACTCAGTAAAAAGCAAACCAATAAAAGAGGGAGAGTAAAATACATACCAAAAACACTTACACTGAACACTGTATGACATTCATGTTAAAACAATATGCATGTGCAAGAAAAAGCGCTGGATTTTAAATGTCAAAATTAATCTAGAAAGGAACCATTAACTCAGTTAAGACAATAGAAATTATAAAAAAAAAATAAAAATAAAAAAACAAATTTAACTCATGACTCCAATGGTAAAGAAGTACTGGAGGGAGATTGCCACTAGTTGCCTATATAAGAATATGGGAAACCCTATGGAAGCTTAATCATGCAAGGGTTTACAAAAGACCCTTGGACATTGCCTTCAGGTGGAGGGCCAGTCATGGCTATGCATTTACAGTATTACAGATGTTACAGAAAAATATAATGCACTCCACAGATTATATAACCATCATTTTAGCACAATTCAAGTGCATGCCTGTAAGTATCCAGACACTGCAACTGCTCTTCACTTATCAAACATCCTCTTTACTTGCAAACCTGCGATAATAACTGTTGAATTCTAGATTCTAGCTAGACTCTTTGATGCAGGTGTGCGCTTAAACACACTTAGCCAGTTAAATAAATTCTAGTGATGGATAAAATCAGTAGACTGTGATCTCATTATGCTAATTTCTTTCAGTACTTCCAGATGGCTGGGTCTTAAAAACACTTCAGCATTCTGTTGTGCTGATGAGTGATCATAATTGGCATTGAACGATAAACAGCTTTACCTTCTAAACACCTTTTACAAATTTCACCCATTGAAGGGTACTCAGCTCACATTCAGATAAGAACAACCTGGAATGAATCTCATGATCACAGTTTTAGAGTGACACACATTTGTGCCAGATTGAAATGGAAGCCCTCATCCCTAAATATTCTTTATATAAATAAGTAGAAATATTATCCTAAATATAGAGCAGCACACAGAAAAACATTAAATAATGTCTGTATCAGCAAGTAACTGCATCCCATCTCGTACTGACATTAGCCTTGTTGTGAGAGATAATAATGGCAAAGATCAAGACTTTGTAATGCATGTTTAATGATTCACTTATTTATATTTTTATTCCAAAGTGTCAGGCAGTTCTTTCAGCTCTAATCAGTCACTCAGAAGAGTTTTGATTCATTCTCTCTCTCTCTCCAAACACACTACACTATAAAACTCAGAGTTGTGATAACTCATTTCAATTAAGGTAATCGATTGCCTCAATTCAACTATAGAGACCAATAGTTATAAATACTGTGCATTTACATCATTTACTTTCACATCTAAACACATAACTATTAAGTATAAAGAACAGAGTAATATTTTCAGTAAAATGAACTCATTTCATTTTAAAAAATCTGACTGTTAGGTTTGACAGTGCATGATTTTTCTTAATCTGACAGAGGCTGAGAGGTCCAACACAAGTGACTGACAGCCAAGATACGCAAATACCCATGATTTGATGGACAACCAGTTGTTAACTGCTCCTTAGTTCATAGCAAGTATGAGTCGCTTACAGTTCGATTCCTTTATGAGTCGTGAAAACTTAAGGGAGTCAGTTATAAAATGTGGTTGTGTAACTCACTCCTAAAGCTATACTTACACCTCCTAAACAATTAAGCTCAAATACCACTTTCTAACTTAATCACAGCCTAATCAGTGCGCACTGCACAGTGTGAACACAGATTTATTCCTTATCAAAGTAATCAGGTACTGGGTTAGTAATTATGTGGTGGTTTCCTGTTATGTAAAATGTTTATAAGATAGATAGATAGATAGATGGATAGAGATAGATAGAATAAACTTTGTAAAAAACTCATTTAAATATCCTAGCGATAACCACTGATTATTTAAGTTGTACATTAGCCCATTTTAATCTTCCATGTATTATCATAATGATCTACTCTGGACAACCAGCACGGAGAACACTGCAAACACGAATATGCATGTCTTACCTTTGTGCTAACGATACACAAACAGTCCATTCTTCAGAGCGCGACCTCTTAGCATCTCATTCCAGCTGCTCTAAACCTGCCGCTAAAATATGCGAACGCATATGCACGAAAGCATCGCGCGCACGACAGCAACTTACTCTCAGTTGAGCAAACGTACGCGTCCATATACTCAGAAGTCAAGTTTGCATCACCTCATGTTTCCTTTCCGCGGCAGTGTGGCGGGGATGCTGAGGAGGAGGACGCCTGCACTCATATTGACGCGCGTCCAGAGTTGATAGGAGCACCACGGGGAGACCGAGCAGCATAATGTGCTCCGTTCACCTCAGGACCGCGCGCTCCAACAGCACGTCACTGAGTGGGTAACAGAGTGCGTAAAACGCCCTGCTGTTTCAACATCAACCAGTGGACTTTACATTTTGCACTAAATGTTTTCGATGTTCCAAGTCCGTGCACTGTCCTTACAATTCAACCCACAAATCGTTTACAAACAAGATGCTTCCAAATCATGTGACTTTCCACGATGGGACGGGATAACTTGACTAACCCACAGATCAAATGTTTGCAAATGTTTTAGGCTATGCTATATTCCAGTATTGCGCATAAATTAAATTCTAATCTCTGGATGGAAACAGGTCATTATGGTGACATCAGGTCTGTTTTTGGATATGTTAACTAAAATATAATGAATATACAGTAATCTGTGAATTTTTTTCTCCCCAAAAATAAGACCAAACATGAAGCAAAAATACCAAGTAGCCTATATGGAGAGAGAAATATTTTTTAATGAATCTGTAATATTATAAATATTAGGTTATATAATATTATAAAGGAATTTTATTTATAACTTTATGTAGGAGTATGCCATTACATTTAACTAAATTATTTCAAGGTATGTTATACCCAATTCCGGTTTCATGATTACAAATCACAGCAGAAATATAAGTTAAGAAATTATAAAACACCACAAAGCTGTATCATCTGCCAGTGGAGACATGAAATTCATCTACATTTCAAACACTCATCTGATTCACCTGACACCTCATAGAAATAAGAGTTTTATGCATTGTTAATCTCTATCCACAGCGTGGCAGATTACTTCCATTCCCAACAGAAGGAAAATCTTCCCACTCTCTAGAAAGCGAACAATTTAAATGAAAAATGCATGACCAACCTTTATCAGATTTAAATGAGAAATTAAATAACAAGATAACTCAATGTTCTGCTTTTAGTGCCACAGACACTCCTGAAAACTATTTTAGGGTAACACATTTAAATCGTTTAGACATTTAACACTTCACAGGCTCAGCGTCACAAACTTCAATTACCTCCTCAATTATCTTTCAAGCACAAGTACTGGATGTTCTAAAGTAGGTTTAACAGAGCTGAATCATTACCATGACCTTTGAAACTGACATTACATGACATGACAAAAGAATGTCCCTGAATGATCTTATACAGAACTTTTGTACAAATATACACTCTTGAAATAAACATGCTTAAAAAGGATATTTACAGTGATGCTACAGAAGAACCATTCACTTAAAATTATTTATAGAACAATCTCCTTCTTGCCTTTTTATAATCTGAAGCCATTAAGGTTCTTCAAATGTTAAAGATTCATATGGAACCATTTAGACCAAAAAGGTCCTTCTACGGAATTGTGACGCACCTTCATTTTTTAGAGACCAACTACAATTCAAGTCCTTTAGTTAAGCAATATAACATTTACATACTGTATAACCCTGATCTGACAATGAAGTTTCGTTTCAAAATTACTCTCTTTTTTTTTTTTTTTTTTCACGAATAGCATGAATAACACCTGCTTTCACGGAATAGAGAATGCACCCGTAATTGCATCATAAACACCAGCAATTATTCTAAAGCCAATAATGACATTCAGGATTCACGTAATGCGTAGAGCAAAGATGCAGTTCTGAGAGGCAGCATACACATCAGTATTCTGCTTACCTCTTTGACGCTGGGCACAGTTTCTGTTGGTCCAGTGGTACTGGGAGGGCCAGTGAGATTCCATTCATTAACAGGAGGAAAAGGTTCTCTGGTTTTAAGGCTTGACGGCTCTGTGGGATTATTCTCTTTATCCTGGAGGCTCACTTCATAAAATTCCTGAATATCTGAAAGAATTATGAGGTTGCATAGTCAAATACATGCGATTAGTAACCAGATGATTGCTGGTTTGTGCAACTGACCACTTGAAAAACGCATTTTGCTCTGGGGAGATTGCCCTTGCAATGCAATACAATGCACTTTTTACAAGTCGCTTTGGATAAATGGCTACATACTGTTACTGAATTTACAGCAAAAATAATGGTTGCACCAAGAAGGGGCCATATATTGACTGTTAAAGGTGCTCTACGCGATGTTGCAGGATTTTAGCTCGAATTCATTTTTGATCGTCTTGCTGTCTGCCCTCTGAATACATTGGGAAAAAACCCACTCTCGATAGACAACACAGAGGCGGCAATACCAAAAGAAACACTATGGGCACCACAACAAAAACAAACTTCGGCCAAACAATCAGAAAGAAGAGGTGGTGTTTAATGCGTGTTAAACCCCACCTCTTCTTGTCGATTGGTTGGCCGAAGTTTGTTTTTGCTTTGGTGCACATCCTGTGCCCATAGTGTTTGCAAGATTGCATAGAGCACCTTTAATTATTCATTGGTTACTATATAATACTCAAACTCTCATGTGTGGTATTTACTCATTAAAGGTGCACTGCTCACATTTAAATGTCTGAAGATTAGTTGCAACTTCCTATTTCCACCTAGCTTTGCACCCCACAAAGAAGGTGTGGCTTTCAGGCAAAACCTATGCACTTTGATTTCACTTCCTGTGCTGTTTCGAGTAATGTAGGGCAAAATGACAGCGCCTTGTTGCTTCTCTAGCAGTTTCACTACCTGAAATCTCCACCCATGTCACTTCACAGCTCAGTACTTGAGAGAATGGTTAAAGGAAAAAGTGTGTAAAATTGAATTTATGTAAAATTTCTTAAAATATGTATTATATGTTTAGTATTACCCATATAAGCTGAGCATAGGGCCTAGGACATAATTTTGTAGCTGAACATGAGATTTATAAAATAGAATGTGCAAAAACAGACCATCTTTCTGACAAAGGAATGATATAAATCTAAAGAAAGAGAGAAAGTTTGACTAGCGAGTGTTTTGACTGTCCTCTCTCCTCTGCAGAGGGACCGTTTCTCTGTATATGGCGAGTACTGTAGTAACCACGAGAAAGCACTCAGACTACTGATGGAGCTTAACAAGATCCCTCACGTACGGACTTTTCTCCTGGTAAGCACCTTTCTTTTTCAAAAAGTCCAGTCTGTTTTATTGCATCATATTCTGATGAAGATCCCTCACACGTCCTATGAACATCCTAGCACAGATCAGTTTCACATATGAAACCCTGCAACGCATTTGATTAGTGATAATTTCAAATGAACATTAGTGGCTAGATCAGTTCATCACAGGAAATAAGTTTATCTCCAAAATTTGAAGTGAAAACGATACCCAAACATATTTTACTGTACAAATCAGGATGTGAGAGTGTGCCTTTCAATGCTTTCTATGGAAACCCACTGTATTCTTAATATGAATCAATTTAATGGGATGTTATGCAAATCCGATCACGTGTTTGTTTTGTCAGCACCTCATGTTGCTAGGAGGAAAGAAGAGCACAGATGTTCCTCTTGAGGGGTATCTCCTATCTCCCATTCAGAGGATCTGTAAATACCCTTTGCTACTGAAGGTACAGTTTCCCTTTTTCCGCTATATCCATTTACGAGCATGTACATTATGAGTTGATTATTTCTTCCATATTTGCTACTTTGCAACATTCTGCAAGCCATACATTTAAAGTAGCTATGTGTATGACAAGACAAGCAAACCTAAAACTAAACATGAAATGACACTTTCAACACATTTACTTCACTAATGTAACATTTACAAATAAGAGAACACTTTGTTTTATTAGTTAGGATTGTTTGGGTGTTACTATTTAGATATTTAGCTATAAGTTAACATTATGCAGTAGCCTGTGTTGCCTTAATGATGTCAGAGAAAAGGAAATTTGTTTAAAAAAGTACACATTTGTGGGAGGATGGTGTACATTTATAATTACAAAGACATTGTCTTTCTTGTGTTAAAGATCATGAATGTATAAAGTACGGTCAAATTAGCCTGTTGATTTGATGCAGTCTTTTATAGCCCAGCATATCAACAGATAGTTGATGTGTAGCTGTGTAACACAGGCATGTACCTGCTGTTTGTCCTTCAGGAACTTTTGAAGAGGACCCCTAAGAAGCATTCAGATTACCCGGCGGTGGAGGAGGCCCTGCAGGCCATGAAAGCTGTATGCTGCAACATCAACGAGACCAAGCGACAGATGGAGAAACTAGAGGCTCTTGAGATATTACAGTCACACATAGAGGGCTGGGAGGTGAGTTTATATACACGATCACTCATTGTCATAGATGATTCACTTTTTTTCTTTTCCTGGTTGATGGTTTTAAAGCAACAGAGCAGCACCGGTTAGTTTGCTTTAAATGTTGCTTAAAACCTTTTCATCATAGTTGACAAAGCCTCTTTGACAGTGCACTTTGTTTATGAGCATTTTTTTTTAAGCGTAGCTTCGAAAGAATCACTGATGTGGACATGATCAGTGTCGTCTTGTGTGTGCTGATGATATTTTCTTAGGACAGGAAGAGGAAGTCTTAACACAAAGGCTTGTTACTATAGAGATCTGTTAGTTTTGTGTAACATGCAACTGTGTGCCACCACAGACTCCCCGCCTCTCTCTCTCTCTTTGCTCGTCTTTCATTGCTTGTCTCTCCCCGCCTCCTTTTTTCCATCATCTTTTCTATACCATAGTTACTTTCTTCTCTTTCTCTCACTCTTTGTACCCTGTCCATTAACCCTCTTTATTGATTTATCTGATGCAGTACTGAGTGGTTGTACAAAGTGGGGAATTTTCTATAGCTGGTGGTGAGCCTTAAGTGTTGCTTAGATGGTTAAAATGTTCACAGTTTAGTGCATACAGTGCATTCTTGCTCCTGTTGTGTTGTTGCTCCTAGTCCCATCATGCCCTGCAAATGCATGACAAGATGGAGGTTAGTTTGCCCATTTAAAAAAAATGAAATAAAATATATGAACCCAATATGGGCTGCCGAAACTATGAAATATAAAATGTACAAGAAAAAATACACTTGTTTTGGCACAATAATGCTTGACTTTGTGGGTTTCTATTTACTTTCATTATATGAAAAAGTGCAGCAAATACAATCATGAACATTTCACAGAAGAAAGCAAATAATATGAGTTTAAAATGATTAATTATTAAATTATAATAGATTATTCCTTCAAAGTTTCAGTTCTTTAGAGATCATGTATAGATAAAAGCATTAAACATTTAACATAACATAAAACAACTGCTTAACCATCAGGCTTTATTTAACCTCAGATATAAAGTGTTTCAGGATGTGGGTTCTGATTGAAAAGCAAATGCATGTAGTCCAGAGTGTTTCACCTTTATAGGTAAATAGTGCAGAACAAGCGGGAAGCAGATTCCCATCTCTCTAATTGACCCGTCTGGACACGCCATTGATTAAGGAGAGAAGATGGAGTCTGCTTATCAAACACACTCACACACACCCACACCTGCCGAGCGTAGAAAATCACATCCTGTACAGAGTCAGCACGAACCACAGCGCCGGACGCGAATCAATTTTTAATGGTACTGGATATTGAACAGAACACAGTCTGCGTTACCAAAACCTGTCGGCTTCCTCCATCTTCTTAAAGAGAAAGGGGATGCTCCTATTTGGGGAACAGATGGAAGTTCTTGTTTAATGACCATATTGGAATTATTTTAAATGAAATTTGTCACTCTCACTGTCATAAAACAAAAGGAGATTGCAAACAAAGGAAAGATGGATGATCGAATAAACTGATGTATAAATGTTGGCAGCGTTGCTGTTAGTTCTGCTACGTAAACATGGAACACATGAAGATACATGTTTATGAAAATCAATACAAATGTTGCTTTGTTTTGTTCTCCAGGGGACGAACTTGACTGATATATGCACCGAACTGTTACTCCAAGGCAACCTTTTGAAGATTTCAGCTGGAAACATCCAGGAACGAGTCTTCTTCTTGTTTGACAACCTCCTAGTGTACTGCAAGAGGAAGTCCCGGTTAGAGATGCTTTTGGGTTCTATATTAACCTCGTTTGTAAATGTGCACAAACATGTTTTCTAGTAGATTACTGTTATTCCTAGTATCCCTAAAACACTGAAACAGCCATCACAATTATATGTAGAATCTAACATTGGTCTCATTTTTTCCCTCTTTAAAAACCCAGAGTGTCTGGGAAGAAATCCACCAAAAGGACAAAATCCATCAACGGGCCGCAGTACGTGTTCAGAGGCCGCATCAACACGGAGGTCATGGAGGTCGAGAATGTGGAAGACGGAACTGGTAGGTTTGAGTTTGTTAGTGCTTTTAAAGTGTTTTGCATGTGGTATGTATTTTAAAGCTGCATAGGGTATTGAATTGTTAGCTGCACAGAAAAGCTGATTTGAATATACTTTGAAGTTAGCATGCTTCTAAGCTAAGTAAGTTTTAAAAGTATTGTGTTTGTATCCTGCCACCAAAATATTCATGTTTTGAAGTTTAAAAAAACTATTATGCTCTTCAATACATTTATTTCCATTACAAATACAGAAAAACTGTAATATTGTGAAATATTAAGACATACAATAATTTTTTTATGTTAATGTTTTTAAAATGTAATTTATTTTTGTTGAATTATTATTATATATTTTTTGTCTTTAGTGTCACATGATCCTTCAGAAATCATTTGAATATCCTGATTTGTTGCACACGCAAAAATGAACAGAATGTTCAAAATAAATCTAAATGAATAATAATTCAATTCTGTTCATGTTCAAAATAAATAAGTAAAATAAATAAACCAAACAAATTTTGAATGGTAGTGTGCAAAGCAACATTTTCTTGGGATGTATGAGGGAGTTTCCTGTATGATATCCTTTTTTTTGTTCCATCTGATCACCATGTGATGCTTATGAACATCACAAGAAACAAACAAAACCATTTAAAGGGAACTTCAGCTGATGCGGTAGAAATTAGCGCCTCTGTGTCCTAGAGATAAGATCACGCAGGGCTTCTCAGAATTGAGCGCTTTGCATTTGGCACCTTTGTTGCGCTGACCGCCAAGGGGCCCTCATCGAAGGTGACGTTCAGCTGTCGGTCCAAGCATGAAATTCAACTCTCAGGGGAAGTAACGGCTGCTCTTCTCACCTTTTGCTCTTAGTCTTTCACCACACCTTAAGTAGCAGGGTGGAAGTGCAACTTCTCTCTCTTTATCTCTGAGCCACAAAGAAAAACATCCTTTGTGAAAAACAAGCCATCGGGCTGTCATAGTACCAGCTTACAGCACACGTGCCTTCAGTTGATGCGGCCAATGTGAGACTGTGTTTTCTGTTTCAGTCTCTGTCATGTTTATAAGAGCTTGTGTCACATGACGCTCCACATCTGTGTAAATACATCATTTAACTGTTTGCTGTATTGGATAAGGTTACAGATAAAATGACTTGACTGGGGGTGAACATTGAATTCAGATATTCAGCCTAATTGCAGTTTTTTTGTTTACGGTGTTATTTCAACTGAGATTTCAAGGCAGTTTAGTGATGAATAATGATTGGAAGGAATAGGCGTTATGACCAAAATCTTACATCAAGCTATGAGTAATTTTATGTGCCAGTCATTTTATTTATTTATTTATTATACTGTAAATTTACATATGTTATGTGGTATATAGCATGAAGAAATACATTTATAACAATTTTAGAATTTTATTTTAATATACCATTTGTATGGTAATTTCCAGAAAAATACAAATATTAAATAAACAATCAATAATATTTTATTTACGGATATTATTCATATTTTACATTATTATTTTAAATATTAAATATTTTGCTAATTCTTTTTTTATTATTATTATTATTATAAATTAATAAAGGTCTTTACTGCAGTACCAGCACCATAATATGTAATGGTCATAAAATGTTATATGTCTTGAGTGGAAACAAAAAATTCAAGATGGCACATCATTTGTGGCAACAGAAAAAGAGGTGTCAACTTTAAACTCATTTTTATATTTTCAAATTACTACATGTTTCTTTATCGCTCTCACATGAAAGCATGGCAATCTGATCTGCTTGTTTTGACTGAGCTGTTGTTTGAATCGGAAAACAATCAGATAATGCTTAGGCTGTGTTTACTGTATTACTGAACCAGACTTGTGTGCCAAATACGATTACCCATAAATTCTCTCCCAAGTTTGCATGAGCTAAAAGCCTTTGTCAAATCCTCTCAGTGCTCTGAAGTCTATTTATACTACCTCAACATTAACCACTGCTCATTACCTATTCCATACCTCATTCATTTTCCCATATAATTCACCTGCTGTCAGGTCTGGGATAAAATTGGATCCTGAGTAACAGTCTGAACCCCTCACTCACACACATGCTCTCCTGTCAGGCTTCGGTTTAATGGTGGAGAGAAGTGCCATGTGCCGAAATGCATCTTTAATGATTTCTCACACTAATAGGATAGTTTAACCTTTCTACATTTTTAATGTTTCTAGATTGTAGAAGAAAATCATATTATCTGTGTCAGCATTTGTGTTTGGGTCAGTAACTCATTTAGTGTAATGGTGTAACCCTAGTAATAAGCTGACAAAATGAGACTTTAGCTTGAATGAAACCACCTCATTTTTTAAGGTTATTTTAAAGGCGCAAACGAGTTTGATACATGATCTGATCTATTTAAGTAGACCTTTGGTAAACAGCCTTTTTCAAAATATGTGTAGTTGTTTGCATACATGTAGTTATAGTTGTGTTGTGTTTATAATGTTTATGTAATTTTGTTCCTAACTGGTGTACATGTTTTTAGCGTTTATGGATGCTGTTTAACCTGTTTTATTTTTGTTTCTAGCGGACTATCATAGTAATAACTACACAGTGACCAACGGCTGGAAGATTCACAACACGGCCAAAAACAAGTGGTTTGTGTGCATGGCCAGGAATGCTGAAGACAAGCAGAAATGGCTGGACGCCATTTTAAAGGAACGTGAACAGAGAGAGAGTGAGTCATTTATTTATTTATTTTTTGGGTTTTGTGTGTCTGTTGGGTTTTGAGTATGCAACATATGAGCATGAAATAAGAAAAAAAAATTGTATAACCATTGGTTTTTACAATTAAACATGTTAATTTAGGAAATATCAATATTGTCTAAAAATATTTCAAATTAAAAATCAAACCTCAAAATTTAAATTAAATTAATTACTCACCCTCATGTAATTTCAAACCCTTAAAGACATAAATGTAAAACAATAACATGATTTATTCAACAATTCTTCTCCTGTAGTTGGTTTTTCGTTATTTTTGGAGAGTACCCCAGAACGTAATCCACGTTTTTTAGGCTCAGCATGGGCACACTGTCTACGGAACGTAAACAACGCTGATTGATTTTGATGTTGATCACATTCTGGAGTGCTCTCCAAAATAGCAGAAGACGGTAACTTGGCGAGAAGAATTGTTGAATAAATTGTTATTTTTGTTTTCTTTGAGCACAAAAAGTATTCTTGTAGCTTTGTAATAATTACGGTTGAACCACTGATGTCACATGGACTAGTTTACCAATGTCTTTGCTATGTTTCGGGACCCGGGATCATTGCAGCTCTCAGATTTTATCAAAAATATCCTAATTTGTGTTCTGATGAATAAATGTCTTATGGGTTTGGAACAGCGTAAGTGTCGGTAATTAATGGCACAATTCATTTTTGCGTGAACTAATTCTGCAATGCAATTACATTGAATTGATAGTAAAATAAAGTTATTTTGAAAGTGGTTTGTAATTATTAAAAAAATAATTTATAAATAGTGTGTCCTAGTTACAACATTTACTAAATAATGACACTTGTCAATGCAAACATTTTCACATCTATTGAATAGGAATGAACCTATTTCCACTCGGCTTTATATTTTAGCATCCTGCACTCTGCTGTGCCTATGATTTTACGTGATTTTTTTTCCCCTTTTGTTCTGCTTTGATATGAAACACCTGTCCTCTGCTGGACACCTGTTGTTGTTGTTATCTGCTTTTGAGGCTTGTGTTTTACTACAGGGTTGTTCTGATTGTTAGGTCACATGATTATAGTGGTAAAACCCCAAATACCATAGAGCCCTTTCTGATCGCAGCTCTTATGTTTCAGCATGAAGTATTAGTCTGTAGGATCAGTTACCAGTGTCCAAGGCAAAGTCCTCAGCCAGAGTATTGTAATGCGGTGTGAGCTGGAGGTAGAGACGTCATTTTAATGCTGCTTTGCCAGATGAAAGCAGAAGTTTTATGGAGCGTATCAGGTTTCCAGCGTTTGAAATCGGAGCCCATTTTAACAGGTGCCACATCAGTCACACTACTCTGACCGTCCAGATCTTTAGCCAGCGCCCACTTCGTTCCTCTGTACAAGTCATAGACCTCATTGATTAATGTTCAGATTAATACTTAGCTTGACATGCAAAATCGGCTCCAGTTTAGGAATTCTAGTCATCTGGAGTGTAAGATCAGGAAGACGTTTCATTCAAACGCAAACCTGAAGAAAGCATTACAAATGCATGGTCTGCTTAAAAGATACCTTTAAATAATTATCTAATAATGTTTTAATAATTATTAGTCATTTTAATCATGATTAATTGCATCCAAAAGTTTTTGCTTACATAATGTATTTGTATGTACGGTATAAGTATTATCATTATTATGTATATATAAATACACACTCATACAATATATATTTTGAAAATATTTGCATGTATGGTCGTGTGTGTGTGTATACAGTACTGTGCAAAAGTCTTAGGCCACTACTAGTATTTTCACCTATAGAAAAATTGTGAAAATCTTTTGCTGTAGCGTGTCAGTTGGAAATATCAGTTTACATTTCCAAACATTATTTTTGTAATTTAATTGTAATAATGCAGTGTAGGTTTTTTGAAGTATCTTGGAGACGTTGCACAGTTCTTCTGGATTTAGTCTGTTTCAGTTGGTTCTGTTTCTTCATGTGATTCCAGACAGACTGGATGATGATCAGATCAGATCTCTGTGTGGAGCACTGGCTGTTGT